>BLSH010138632.1:887047-904796 GCA_018402905.1 Glandirana rugosa
TACCCCCCCCCCCCCCCCCCGTGTCAATCTCCTACACCCAATGTCCATCCTCTATGCCAGTGTCCATCTCCTACCCCTGGTGCCCATCATTTGCCCTCAATGGCCATCTCTTACAACCATTGTTCATCACTTAATCTTAATGTTTTTATCTTACCCCAAATGTCCATATCCTATGCCCACTACCCATCTCCTACCCCATATGTCCAGCTCCTACCCATAATATCCATCACCAACCCCCCATGTCCCTCACCTACCCCAATGTCTATCACATATAACCAGTGTCTATCTCCCACCTCCATTGTCCATCTCTCACCCCTAATGTTCATCTCCTATCCCTAATGTCCATATCTTACCCTTTGTGTCTATCACCTTTGCTGAGTGTTCATCACCTGCCCCAATGTCATCTTACCCTTGATGTCTACCCCAGTGTCCTGATGCCCTCAGTGTCCATTCCCTACTGCCAATGTCCTGTTATTATCAATATCCTTCAACTTCCAAAGTCCATGTCCTATACCCAATGTCAAATCCCAAGCTAATACCCCTAGTGTCCATCTCCTTCCCCCAATGTCCTTCTTATTATATCTACAAAAAAACATACATCTGATGTACAGGAGAGTGTTTGCAGCAGCCTTTCTCAACTTTTTAACCCTGGAGAAACCCTTGAAACAATTTTTGGGTCTAAGGTAACCCCTGATACAGATCATGACACATTAGCATGATCAGTGAGTTGTAGAACATTTTAAATAAAATACTGTTTACTTGTTTTATCTGTATATGATTGGATAAGTATAGTGAATAATTAAAGTGATAATAGTTAATTGAGTCTCTTTAGTAAACCAGCCTTATTGTCTATGCAGTAACTCACCATTTGCTCTTGCTGCATCATCAGCATCACAGGCATCGCTTTCTGTTGCTTTATCAACAGCATTAGGTTCATTAACAAACCACAGAGAAAGGAAGATGATTTCCAGTACGACTGTGGGCCTTCCATCACTCCCTACATATTTTCCCATGTGGCTCTCCTATATTCAGAGACAGGAGTTCATTGTACTTTTGGTAATGTGTGCAAGAGCATAAGGCCTCATGCACACCGGACATTATAAAAAAGCCAGTAACCCAAGTGGTGGAAAGCAGTAACTGTAGGGTGAGGTTTTTCAGCGTTTTTGTAGTAGCGTTTTTCAGCTGTAGAGTTTTTAGCTTTTTTTTTTTTTTTTAGCAAAACACTTCTCCCATAAAAGCTTATGGCTCAAAAACTCTGATAAACACCGAATCACTGTGTTTTTCAACATTTTTTGGCTTTTTAAGCTGTTTTCAGCTTTTTTCAGAGTAAGGGCCAGTTCACACTGAGGCGATCCGACTTCGGGGCGACTTTGCTAGGCGATTTGAAAAGGCGAAGCGGCGCGACTTCTGCGCCATTTTAGGCAATTTCAACACGAGTACCTGGGACATGAGAGATGTGTCTTCTGGCAAAATTATGTTCTTCTTCCTGGAAAGTCGCTTCTTCATAGACGGGGATCCGACTTGGAAGCGAACTTCCATTGACTTCTATGGGCTCAATTCGCCTAGAAGCCGCTTGAAAATAGCACAGGAACCTTTTTTGGAATCGCTTTGGACTTGAGTAGCGCATATTAAGACGGCTCCATTCATTCCAATGGGATTTCTGATGTCAGACGATTTGAGGCGAATTAGGGCGACACAAGTCCGATTGCGAATCGCCTAGGATCGCCTCAGTGTGAACCGGCCTTTAGAGCTGTTTTACAGCTGCAAAATTCCTCTCAGAACCCACTAGTTTTGGGTTTTTTTCACAGCCCAAAAACGCCCCTACCAAAAACAGTTGATAACAGCCTATGTGTGCATGGACACATAGGATAACATGATGGGGAGTTTATTGATTGTAGGAAAAAACGTCTGAAGCCAAAAACAGCTGCTGTAAAAACATCCAAAAACGCCCTGTGTGCATGAGGCCTATTGTTTAGGTAGCATTTCCGCCCTTGATGTCATGGTTCTCCCAACAAAAGCACAGCAGAGGCATCCCACAGCCAGGATTAGGTAGACCTGAAGAGACGGTGGTGTTCCTTGCCATGTATTTCTCTGCCACCTTCTATAAGGACACTAAGGGCTGGTTCACACCTAGGCGATCTGACTTCAGAGGCGACTTTGCTAGGCGATTTCAATGAGACTTATAACACGACCTGAAGCGATCTTCATGCCAGGCGACTTTGGCTATGGCCAATCATAGAAGAGAGGGAGGGGGGTTGCCTTAAAAATTATTTTTCTTTTTCCTGTAAAGTCGCTTCTTTATAGAAGGTGATCCGATTTGGAAGCGGCTTCCATTGACTTCTATGGGCTCAAATCGCTTAGAAGTCGCCTTGAAATAGTACAGGAACCTTTTCTGAAGTCGCCTTGAAGTCGGAGCGACTTGAGTAGTGCATATTAAGATAGCTCCATTCATTTCAAAGGGATTTCTGATATCAATCGATTTGAGGCGACTTGGGGCGACACAAGTCGGATCACAAATCGCCTAGGCGTGAACGGCCCTAAGGCCCTATTCACACCTGCCGCTTTAAACATGAATTTATATGCGTTTAGAGCACATTTCTAAACAAGTGTAGTGCCCTCTTAGATAGGTGCTAGGTTGTAGATAGTTTAGTTTAGTGTGGTCTTCTGCTCAACAGAAGATTGATAAGCAGATCAGCTGCTAGATTTATCTTAACAGAAAAGCTTACAATTGTTTAGTGAGTGTATCCCGTGTGACTCATAGTGCATAGTGACTCATAGTGCTGCTGTGATTGGCTCCTCTTTATCCAGGCAGCCTTGGAAGGTTCTGGGTGAACAGGAGTGACCCATGCAGATAAGCAGTATGAATACGAATGCCACCCCAGCCAATTACAGGGAGTGGTGCCCCTGAGCATGCTGGGGGCAGTATTTATATTCAGTGAGCACTTGGGATCTGGGTCTTTTTTCTCAGAGAAGAGGTCCAATTGGGGAGGGGGCTTGTGGCCTCTCCCCAGCACAAGCTACCCTCAGGTGGGCAAACTGAGGGCCTGAGGGAGGATGTCCATGGATCCTGCCTGGTATCACGGAGGAAGGTAAACTGTGGCCAGGGCCTTGTGAGTGAAGACCCTCCAAACTTCCAAAGGGACCCTAGAGACTGGTGCTGCTGAATCCCCCTCTGGGTGCTAGAATTCATCTGCTGAGTGTAAGCTAAAGGGGACACCTGGTGGTGTCCTGAAGAATATGGTCCACTCAATTCCTTCCCTTTGCAAGGGACTTTGCCTAGTCTAGTACAGTCTGCTACACAGTTCTGCTAAGAAAGCTGTCCTAAAGTGTGACTAGTTCAATTTGGAGTATCCTACTATATTCCTTCTCCTATACAAGTTCCTAAACTAAAATAAAACAACAAAAAACACTACAACCCCGACCTAGACTGATCATTGAAGTAACAAGCGGAAATTGTGCACCTGGCTGCGGGAAATACTGTGTGCCTGGCTGCAAGGCTGAAACTAATTAAGATCGGGGAAATTTACCAGTGGCTCCTACAGGGGTAGCGATACAGATGTATAAATGCAGGTAATGATTTCGCAATGGCATCATTCAGACTGGGCAATTACCTGGGTTTAGGAAAGTTCAATATAGCTACACTTAGAGAAAAAAGAATTCTGTGCAGCCAGAATCAGGTTAGAAACCGTAACTGTGTCTATCCTGATGTACTATAAACTCGGCTAAAATTGCTATACAGCAGGAACTTCTAAATGCAGGAAAAAGTCATCTGGGAAGCATTGAATTATTTTATACTTCCCAAAGAACTTCTTTTATAAAAGCTAAACACAGGAGTGTGGGCAAGAATGGGGCCCCAGGCCCCTTTCACACAGGCTTTCCGATCAGGTCCATCTGTCAGTTTCTCAGGCGGAACTGATCGGACGCTCCATTCACCTCTACGGAGCGGCGGATGTCAGTGGTGACTTGTCTGCTATACGTTCCGATCCTGTCTGTGAAATCCAGAGGGATGGTGATCCTATTTCCCATCCGTCTGGTGGATCAGATGAAAATGGACAGGTGGTCCGTTTTCATCCGATCTCCCCAGAGGAGAGTGGGGCTCTGACAGGTCCATCTCAGCACAATGAACAGAGACGGACCTGTCATCCACCTGCTCAGCGGGGATCAGCTTATCGATCCCCCACTGGGCAAAGCAGAGTCTGCCAGGCGGACCTCCCGTGTGAAAGAGCCCTTAGAGAACCTCATACAGTTAGACCTCATTCACACATGCACTCTGGTTTTCAAAGTCTGACCAGCCTATTAGTATCTCTCTGCCCTGCACAGAAGTTACTGTATACCCAGCACTGAGTTTCTCAATCAGAGTGCCTCGAGCAATTTCTGCCTCTCAGATAAGTTCCCACTGGCAACACTGATTTTTCTTTCTATCTGTAAGGGGGTAATTCTTCCCAATGACCACAAGTGTAAGGAGCATTCTTTCCACTGACCATCACACTAATATATTGTGAGTTGTTGATATAGTAATGTTTAGCAAGGGTTCCCTGAGACTGGAAAGTTATTTCAAGGGTTCCCTGAGACCGGAAGGTTATTTCAAAGGTTCCTCTGTGTTGAATAGTTTGAGAAAGGCTGACCCAGCCACATACTTGAACAGCCTTTTTTAACCTACATGGAACCCTTGAAATAAATTTCAGGTTTCAGGGATTCCCTGCTAAAATTGATTTAATCTACAGTACAATACAATAACATAATCAGTATGTTTTAGATAAATGAAAATAAATGTATGAGTATACCACGTATATTTGTACACCAGAGAAGATGACATTTAACATCCTCCTGTGACAAAATGTTTTTCAATAATCATGACATAACTCAAGGAACCCCTTAGCAACCTTTGAAGGAACCCTAGGCTTCCACAAAACTCTGGTTGAGGAAGGCTTCACTAGAGTGTCAGAGCATGGTATTTTGGACCTCTGATCACATAGGTTTACTGGAAACTAAAACATAATAAAAAAGTATTGTGTTTGGTTCCAGTAGAATGGCTTCTTCTGCCAATGTGTTTTGTGTTCATATCAGCCCAAGGTGTACATGGATTTGTGATGACCACCGAGGACCCTTCGCATTTGACTGCGTTCAACAAAGTGCAAACAAGCCCTGGAGTGGCTTATATTTGCGGTTAGTGTTTTTGATGACTGTAGTGTACAGCACCTGACTAGGAACATCTTAGATGTGAATACTGAAGTTGGATACATTTAGAGCCAGCAGTCTGTGGACACCCCTCCGAATTACTTAATCCAAGGTTGGCTTTCCAGAGAAGGGTATTTCCAAGGTTGGCTTTCCAGAGAAGGGTACTGTTAATGCCAAAATATACAAAGACATTTAATGTATTGTGCCTTTCTACACTTACGGCGACAGTTCGAGGAAGACTCTTTTGTTCCAATATGACTGACTTTGCCCTTGAGCACAAAGCCCACTTCATAAAGACATGTTTTGACCAGCTTGGTGTCAAGCAACTTAAGTGGACTGCACATCCTTGAGATAAATTGGAAGGCCAAATGTGGGCCAGGTCTTCTCACCCTACATCAGTACCTGACCTCACAAATGCTCTTGGCTCAGTAGGCACAAATGCCTACAAACACACCCCAAAAAAGTTTTCCCAGAAGAGTGGAGGCTGTTGTAGTGGCAGTGTGTGTGGTGGGGTAGAGGGCAGCTACATATTGATTCCTTTGGTTTTGGAACGGGATGTTCAGTAAACTCATTTAGGTGTGATCGGTGTCTACAAGTTTTTCCCCATATGGCTAAAAGTGTCAAGACATAAGAACTCAATGGTCTCAATAGTACTAAATACAATATTTGTTGGTATAATAAATATAATATTATTTGTATATATATATAGAACATGCTCAAAAATGTCTTTGGGACAATTTTATTAGCTCTTTTTTCACCAACATCAAATTGGTGCCATAATATTTACTGCAATGCTTGAAACATTAGTGCAAATTAGGAAGAATAACTTACAGACTATTACAGTTCTACAGTAGGAATGTTGGAAATTTTACAGAAACTAATGTGGATTCCAGACCAGTACTGTCCAGTTATAGTAGCCATAGGCGAGGAATATCCAACACATATTGCGAAAATAGATAATCAAACTGAATTGACGAAAACTGGATCCATCTGACAGTTTTCAGATGAATTGCTGTATTTTTAATGTGTGCACTAATTTGTATGGTCTACAGTCACCCATGCTGATTCATCAACCCAAATTGGCAGGATTTATGAATTGTGTGGAGCAGGTAAGAGAACTGGAAAACTCACCTTGTATGTTTCAGATTCACCCAACTTTCAGCGAATCACAATTTTTTCTCATTGTCAACTGCAGCATTGTATACATCGATTTAGGCCTGGTTCAGATGCGACTTCAGCCACACAGAATCGCATGACAAATGGAAATCACATTGTTTCCAATGGCATCCCTTCACATCAATGCAACTCAGCATGGAGCAATTTTGAAAAAAGTTCCTGTACTACTTCAGTGCAATTATCGTGCAATTTTGGCCCCATAGAATATACAAACCTTATCAAAGTTGTATCCAAGTAGCACTACATAATCGCACTGAAAGTTGGATCAAAAATTATATTGCGGCAGTGTGAACCTAGCTTTAGGAGTAAATGGATGGTTCCCTAAATTTCCTATGGCAAAGACTGGTCAAATAGTCTAGCAATCATGCTAAATAACCTCTCCCTACGACCCTGTACTTGGAATATCTTCAGCCTATGTGACTACCTGGCCTAAAACAGTGCTTTTTTCCCCCAGCTATTATCCTATTGGTTTATGGCCTATATATGTATATAAATACAATGGTTTGTATGTGTAAAAAAAATGAGGCAATGGTCTATAATGTTTACAGCAACCAATCAAACTCTTGCTGTCATTTTTCATGTGTAGATTAAAAAATGAAAGCAAGAAACCCATTGGTGGCTTTGGGCCACACCTCTGTTTCTGTACCTTCATATTATATATCACACACATAAGTGCATCCTATAGCTTGTGGATTTTCACAGCCGTATTTAACCTAAAATGTCCCCCTGCAGCTTCTTTCACATTAAAATTCAATATATTTACAGTTATACTCTTATCTTGTCATCTAACAAGCAAATATTGTTTCTTCACTGTTTAGGAAAGCTTTTAAGTCACATTATCTTCATGAGGAAACCTTTAGGGATCCCAGTATAGGTCGTAGTTATAAGCTACCATATAGTTCAATGGATTCCATCTGATTAATTTCCCATGCTCTCTAGGATGTCATATTCCACGTTTTCCTCAAGTTCCTTCATCACCCTTGTAGCGTCTTCCACCGGGTATTCCACAGGGCCATAGAGACCTTGTGCTGTTCCAGAACTTCTTCCCTTTGCTTTAAACACATAGCTTAGTGTCCTGAAAAATGGCATGAGCTGGGTGATCTTAGATATAGAATGGAGACCGAGGAGAGGGAACTCATTCCTCTTAAAACTGGAGTCTTCAACGACATGTTCCTGAGAGTAAAGAGACAACATAAGTAAAGGTTCTACCATACAAGCAATCTGATCCACCTTGAAATCATAAACAGAAGCAAGTTGACACTGACAGTACACCCGTGTATGACTAGTTTTTTAATATATCCACTTGAAGACCAGGCCTTTTCTGGAACCTTGTAAGATTCAGTATTTTTTGCTGGGAAATATCTTAGAACCGTAAACATTATATATATATATATATATATTTATTTATTTTTTTTTTTAAACCAGAGGCCCTAGAGAATAAATTAGTGAATTTTGCGATTTTTAATGTCACACGTTGTTTGCGCAGTGGCTTTTCAAACAGAATTTTTTGGGGAACAAATACACCTTTTTGAATTTGAATGGAAAAAAAATAATACATAGCCCATTTTTTTTGTACAATGATAAAAAGATGATGTTACGCAAAGTAAATAGATAACAAACATGTCATGCTTTAAAACTGTGCACCCCCATGCAACAAACGTCGTAAATTTTATTATCCATTGGTGACATTTTAAAAGCCTTTACAGGTTACCACTTTAGATTTGCAGAGGAGGTCTGGTGCTAGAATTACTGCCCATGATCTGACGTTTACAGTGATACCTCACATGTGTGAGGTGATCACTGTTTGCATGCGTGACCGGCATGTGCGTTCGCCTTTGCGCTCGAGCACTTAGGGGCACCTTATATTTAAAAAAAATAATAATTTATTTTATTTTTACGCTTTAAATTTTTTTTGAATCACTTTCATTGCTGTCACAAGGAATGTAAACATATGTGACAGCAATATGCATGTGACAGGTACTCTTCATAGAGAGATCTGTGGTCTATAAGACCCCACATCCCTCATCTGCCTTTAAAAGCATTTGATCACACCAAGATTGGTGTGTTCAAATGCTTTTCATTTTTGAAAATGGCGCCATTTATATCCAGGTAAACTAGAAGGGATATCAGATCATCGCTTCCAGGTTAACATAACCCAAAGCCGAACAAAGCCGACCCAGTCTTTGCTCAGCTCTCCGATCAGCCAGCAAAAGCGCCGGCTGGTCAATCGGGACTCCAGGTGCGACGGGAGATCCTGGTGAAGCCACGCCCCCCCTCCCCCTCTGCTTGTAAAAGCAATCCAGTGACTAGTTAGCCATTAGGATTGCTTTTACAAGAGAGTCGGCTGTCGGTTCTAAGAAACGGTAATGGGATGATGCCTGCAGCTGGAGGCAACATCCCGGTATAACCACTTGAAGTCCAGCGGCGATATGGACAACCAACTCACTCACCCATGCACTCCTTCATGACCCCATAAAATTATAGAAATCAATGCCCTGCATTAGAAAAATTATACTGGCAGATTAAATGTAAAAAATCTCGCAGTCATTTTTAATGGAAATTTAGAAGTTGCCTTTGCAGAGCACTTCCATAGAAAATGGGGGGGTCTGATAAATGTCCCCAATAGTGCTTTGTCTTTAGGTTAATAAGGCATTATGAAAGCTCCCAGGTAAATACTCACCCCAAACCTGAACTTCATGAGTTCCAATATCCGAACAACATGAGGTTTGCATTCTTGGTGATTCTCTACCACTTCTGTGGGGATAACACAGGCCTCTGTGTCAACCTCAGGGACAAACGCCCATCTGTACCTGCACAGTAATGGGAACAAAGCCAAATGACCAGATCATCAATGATTAACAGATACAGTTAGTAATCCTTGTAAATGGGCTTTATCATTAGGAGCCCCATCAGGAGGGGCAGACTGACCTTCAACCTGACGGTGGCGGCAAGCCTCCAGGGCCAATGCCATTGGCCAGAGCAAGCACCTTGACACCAATGATCTTCTTAAATACATACTTTTCACTGACCACCAATGTTAGGGGCATTCTTCCTCCCACTGAACAGAATGTAATAGGGAAACTATCTCACTGACCATAATTTAAGGGTGCTTTCCACTCATTGCCCACCAATGTAGGGGGGACACATCTTTCACTAACCATACATGTAAGGGGACACTTCACTGAACACCAGTGCAAGAAAGAAATTTCTCCACTGACCATCAATGGAAGTGAGTCAGTTTTTTTTTTTTTTCTTTTTTTAAACTCTTTTTATTGATAAGATACATACAGAGTTACATAAATCTGGAGCGCTCAACATGAGCGCAAAAACACAAGTAAAGGGGTACATTCACAGTATTCAAAAGACTATGGAGTACAGGTACATCACATTACTTAATTTATCAAGCACAGCAGCCATGGCAGGAGAAAGTTTATCTAACAAGACCTCAGTTTGACAATACCAGGAGGACTTATAACCCATTAAACTTTCATTCATCTGGGTGTAGTAAGGGTGGAGGGAGTCAGGTCTTTTTAACTTCCGTTGTTCTTGTATTTATTATTATATATAACTTGCTGGTCTTGCAAAAGTACAGTGTACTGCAGATAAATATTTTAGTAAGGGGGGTTGACTGAGACCTGTTAAATATTTTAACAGTTCCCCAGGGGTAGAAAGATTGAGCAAGGCTGCTCTTATGTCTATAATCATGCTCATATACAGACTTGTTCCAAATTGACTTGGCAGTGGTTAATAAAGCGGAGTTCCACCCAAAAGTGGAACTTCCGCTTTAAGGGAAAGTGACCCCCCCCCTGACATGCCACAATCGGCATGTAATTTTTTTTTGGGGGGGGGGGGGGTACCAGGGACCTGGTCCCAGGTCCACATCCTCTCCTGGCGCCGTGGAGCCGGAAGGAAGTTCACCTTACCCCCTCCCACCGGGCGATCTTCTGGGACACCTCATAGGTCCCAGAAGACACCCCGGCCATTCGCAGCGCGACTCGCGCATGCGCGCCTGGCTTCGAAGCCAAAGCTGGGCGCCAACACATGTGATGTTGGCGCAGTACAGAGGAGGGGGAGAAGAGCGATGCTGCGGGCGGCTGCATCGCTGGAGCGTGGGACAGGTGAGTGTCTGATTATTAAAAGTCAGCAGCTACACTTTTTGTAGTTGCTGACTTCAGCTTTGGGGAAAAAAACTAGAAAATTGTAGGAAATCCAAACACAGGGAGAACATACAACAGTTATGCAATAGTGTCCTTAGGAGAAATCTAACACAGTCCAAAAGGGACTTACATCTGAAACAGTGGCATCTTATCCGGGGGAAAGGAAAGTGCGGTGTCGAGGAACTTGCACGCAGATAAATACATGTCCAAACTGTTCTGCTGGATCTCCACATACACAGGCCCGTTGCTCTCTGCCGTGGCAGCTTTCTGTTTGTTTGTCTTGCTATTCCTATTAAGAAAAAAGTTAAGTGAAGCAATAACAGGACACAAGATGCAATGCATGTGCTTACTAATTAAAGTGGGAGCTTCCGTGGTTCTAATAGTCTGATAGGATGATCAAACTGCCTTGTGTGTGGGCCCCATGAAGGTTTTATATATGAAAGTGTTATATAGGAAAAAAAAATTGCCCATAGCGACCACTGAGCTTCTGTAATTTTTGAAGTTCAGGTTTGAGAATAAGACAAGGATTCTGATGGGTTGCTACAGGCAATAATTAATTATTTTAGTAATGAAATATTAATACATCAGCCACTTAGTGATTTGAAAATCAGTATACCAAAAACTGATGTTTCAGGTTTAGACAGACATTGGCATATTGAATACCCATCTGCTACTGGTATTTTCCTGGGACTCTGAGCTGTTGTGTTCTGACAGGGGGACGCCCTCGCCGCCAGAACACTCTGATCAGTGCTTTCTGCCATTGGCTGAAAGCGCTGATTGGGAGTCGGTCAGATGCTGGTTTTCCAGCATGCAGGGCAGGCTTCTGTCGGACAGACTGACATACACACTGGCTGAATGTCGGCTGTTTTTTTGAACCAGCTGTTGTCTCCCAACATTCGATCCGTGTATGTGGGGCAGGCATGTACTGGCCATCGGGACTACCGGGAGTTTCTTGGTGGGCTGATTTCAGTGACAGCCTGTCAAAGTAATGGCTCTGCGGCCCGCGCAACCATTAATTTAAACACAGCTGTACTGCCTAAAAGGAAGGCCCCTGATGGGGGGGGGGCATCGGTCCTCCTGTAGGGGCCCCGGCACAAAGGGGGCCCAGACAGCAGGAGGATCACTGGAGAACAATGCCCTGCGTGTCTCTCACCCAAGTTTCTTCCCCTCTCCCTCCCGCTGGCTTTTAGCTGTTGAGTGAGAGACACGGAGGGCCAAAGCCATCCCTTCCTTGGATGAGGGGCCTGGCCGGCCGCCGCTGAGCTCCTTCCCCCGCCCGCACTCACAGCTGGCACAAGGAGACAGGAGGCTGGAGCAGAGAGAAGAAACATCCAGCAGGAAATACGCTGTATTGTGCTTCCCCCTCCTGTGTCAGAAGAGCGTTCCACTATACAGCACATGAGACAGTGTAGATCATTGTTACTGTACATCGCATTGCATTGTATATACACACAGCGCCCCCATCCACATTTCCTGCTGCCGGGAGAAGAGCAGCCCTTGCAGGAGATAAGGGGCGGTGTGTGTGTGCAGTACAATGCGATGTACAGTAAGATCCGGTCTCATGTGCTGTATACTGAGTGTAGATGAATGCTCTTCTGAGAGGAGGGGAGAGCACAACACAGCACACCTCCTGCTGACTTTGTAGTGGCTTCCCCTTGTAAGTTGGAGGAGGGCGGGTGGGTGTGTTAGGAAAAGTATTGGGGATTTATAGATGGGGAATATGTGCTAGGAGTAGAGTTGGGGGGGTTGAATCAGGAGAGGGGATGCTGGTGCCCGTCAGGTAGGCTGTACGAGGCCCCGTGATTCCTAACAGCAGCCCTGCCTATAAGAGAAATAAAGTAGAACGGCGGGGTTGGCAGGCCTCTAGTGGGAAAGTCCCTTTAAGCCTCAGTTTCATTGGGTCACAGTTATAAAGTAAAATAAGAAATGCCTGCATTGTCCATAGCTTCTTATCAATCTTCTATTCTCCCTTCCATTTCCTAAAGTGTGTAAAATGCTCCTATCTGACAATTGGATAAATGATGCCCGTTGTTGCGCAAAAACATAACCATGACTTCTCTTACTTTGATGTTGTCTCCTCTTCCACCAAATCCTCTAGAAGTTGAACAAACACGTGTATCTGAAAACAGTAATATATATTACATGAATTTACAGGATTTATGAAAGCTCATGCAATCTGAAAGGTTACAGGACCCTGTCATAAACAGATTAGGAAAGGCTTGATATGTTTAAAAGGAAAGTACTTAGAGGAACATTAAAGGGGTTGTAAAGGCAGAAGATTTTTTTATCTTAATGCACTCTATGCATTAAGATAAAAAACCTTCTGTGTGTGGCAGCCTCCCCAGCCCCCTTAATCACTTACCTGAGCCCCATCTCTCTGAAGCAATGTCCACTAGTGTCTTAGCTGTTCCAGACACTCCTCCTGATTGGCTGAGACACAGCAGCGGTGCCATTGGCTCCAGCAGCTGTCAATCAAAACCAGTCATCCAATCAGGAGAGAGAGGAGAGGGGCCAGGGCTCCATGTTTGAATGGATACACAGAGCTGACTTGGCTCGGGTGCCCCCATAGAAAGCTTCTGGCTGAGGGGGCACTCAATAGGAGGGAGGGGTTAGGAGCACTGAAGAAGGACCCAAGTAGAGGAGGATCCAGGCTGCTCTGTGCAAAACCAACTTTGTTTTTTTTAAACGAGCCATTACAATCCCTTTCCGGCTCCATGCACATTGGCTTAACAATCACTGCTTCTACAGGAGTTTTATGTTTTGCTTGTAGAAGCAGCTCAATGTTATCCTGAGTGACCATGTATGTACATTAGGATGATTACAGGCATATTTTGAGCTAAACGTTTATAGGCAGAAAAAAAGCCCTTCTGGTTCGCGTTTCTGATTGGAGCTTACTGACAGAAAAAACGTAAAACTCTCCTAAACTCGTCTAAACGTTGTACAGAAAATGCTCTATATGAACATTTTTAACTCCCAAGAGAACAGATGTTTTTTTTAAACCCAGTGTACATGGAGGCAAAGAGGTGCACTTGAAAATTAAATCTGGGGGTCTAGACATAATAATGAACTTAATAAAAGATATAAGGATGCTAGATTATTAGACATCCTCTACATGCTGGCCCATCTAAAATGAGCCAGTCAACCAAAAAAAAGGCTATTAATACATGCAAATAGTATCCAGAAAGCCACAATGGGTTTACTGAACAATTTGTTTTCCATTTTAGGGTGCATTCACACTTTAGCTGCAAGTAGGCAGCCCCATTGAAAGCAATCATAGAAGCCCCTGCTGGGGTTCTTGCATGTAATCTCTGGTCAGGGTGCATTTGCAGGTGTGAATGCACCTTTAACCCTGTTCAGTTCTCACACCTGTACACCCTCTATGGACCAGAGCATTTTTTTTACATTTCTGCTTTGGTTCTGTTTATTAGGCAATTACTTTGTCATTACTAAAGATAACTAAGTGATACAAATATATATATACATTTTTTTAGAACAAGCAAGAGTTTCTATTGGTGCTACATCTGTAGCTTGCCGAATTCTACAACAGGTTAAAGTGGAGGTCCGTCTGAAACAAAAAAAATTAAAAGTCAGTAGCTACAAATACAGTAGCTGCTGACTTTTAATAATAGGACACTTACCTGTCCTGGAGTCCAGCGATGTCGGAGGAATCCGATCAGAGGAAGTTCCACTTTTGGGACGCCGCTTTAATATGCAGGTCATTTTGTATCTTACAATTGTCAACTGTAGAATATCTATTCTACCGTATACGATATTGATCTAATAAAGTTAGGAGTTTAAGTGCATTCCTTTTATTGGATAATGTAAAGCCCAATCAAATCATTGCTATTTATTACTGTAATGTCATTTGTCATATACAGTGATACATATGAGGCTCCTTTTAACTGTTAAGTGCTGCAGCAAGGATTAAAATGCTCTATGGCGGCAGCACTTTGGAGAGTCAGACCGTGACTCTCTCACACAAAGCAGTGGTCGGATATGTATCCTGGATTCTACTCTAATCAACTCACTCAATGTTCAGTGCTGTGTGAGAGAGCTGTGGTCTGACGCCCCTAAGTGCTGCCAGAACTGGGTATTTTAACCGCTACAAGAATTGGCAGCTAAAGAGAAGTCAAACAGCCCCATATTTTTTACTGTATGTGCAGCATGAATGCATTACTGTAAAAATCAACTTGGTTTTATTTTGCTGTAGGCCCCTTTCACACGAACGGATAGAAACAGCTGATCTGCCATTGCTATCCGTTAATCAGATAAGGCACCACGATTACTTGCATTTGTTACATTCCGATTAGCTATGGATACACGCTGCTGCGGTGGAAACATTGTTAACATTCTTGACATTCCTGAAGTGCTTCCTATTGATTTCTATGCTTGTTGCCGTTGCTATCCGTAGCTGACACAGTTCAGCTGCGGATTCGTGCAGATAGGTGCGGTTAGCTGCATAACATCGTTCCTGGACGCATTCCAATCCATTTTTTCTAAACGTTCGAAATCGTCTGTAACTAAACTGTTGCTAAATGCAGAGTGTGAAAGGGGTCATAGGAAAGCATTGTCACAGTATAGCTGCGGTAGATAACTTCATCTATCCACAGCTAAAAGCTGGAATGTATCCGTTCGTGTGAAAGGGGCCTTAAGATATGCTTCTGTCTTCTGCCTGATGCGTCTGAAATAAATATGTACAATGTTATCCAAAGGTGGCCAGACTCCCTCATTGACAATATAGGCAAGAAGGGCAGGGCTGCTGATAAGGCAGTACAGCCAGTCCTGTTGTACTGGGCCTGGCCCTATCAGCTAAACCAGGGGGCCCAGGCACTTTTACAGTTCATTGTTGCAAAATAAAATACAGGGCTTTCTAAAGCCCTGTAGGAGCTCAGTTTGATCAGATGCTTTGGAGGCAAAAGGAGAGAGCTGGGGTCTAATAGGGACCAGATGTCTCCATAAAGAGGATCTATCATGTCTCATGCTATTGCATGTTCAAATCCAGGCTAGAGGAGGGGCCAGGGGTGGAGTCAAGGTAGGGTCAAAGGGGGCCCCGTCAGGTAGGATGTACGAAGCCCCATGATTTCAAACAGCAGCCCTAAAAAAGGGTAATATGAATGTATAATAAATGGGATCTAATAAGTATGGATCAGCAGCAGGTACTATATCATAATATATGGGGAAATAAATATCAGTTTAACCACTTACCAACCGGAAGATTTTCCAGCTTTAGGACCAGAGCACTTTTTGCGATTCGGCACTGCGTCGCTTTAACTGACAATTGCGCGGTCGTGCTACGTTGCACCCAAACAAAATTTGCATCCTTTTTTTCCCACAAATAGAACTTTATTTTGGTGGTATTTGATCGCCTCTGCGTCATTTCTGATCGCCGCTATAAACTAAAGAAGAGCGACCATTTTGCAAAAAAAACCCCAAATTTCTTACTTTTTGCTAAAATTCAAATCCAAAAAAAAAAAATATAAAAAACCAATTTTTTTCACCATTTTTGGCCGATTTATATATTCATATTTGTGATAAAAAAATCGCAATCGGCGTTTATTGATTGGTTTGCGCAAAAGTGGCCGCATTTACGGATGGGGAAAATTAATTTCTGGGGTTTTTATTATTTTTTACTAGTAATGGCGGCGATCTACGATTTTTAGCGGTACTGCGATATTGCAGCGGACATGTCGGACATTTTTGACACTTTTTTGGGACCAATGACATTTATTCAGCGATCAGAAATTTAAATGTCCACTGATTACTGTAGATCACCCATGCCCCTACTCTTTGCCTGTGGCCGCTCATCGCGGCTCGCCGGCGGACATCGGGTCCGCCCGAGCCGCGGGCACACTCCTCAGGAGTGCGGCGCGCCCCCCCCCCTAGTGGCTGTTCGCAGATCGCCGTGTTGTTACGGCGATTCGCGCTCAGCATCCCGACTGCCACCGTGAAAACACGGCAGGTGGTCGGGAAGTGGTTAATACAGACTGCGCTGAAAAAAAAGCTCAATATGTGCAAAAAGTGTAAAAAATTATTATGCAACCTTCAAAATTAAATAAAGTGACAATGTGGCTCAGAATCAATAAAATAAATTAAAATGAGTGATTACTTTAAAATGTGTGCAAAAAATACCCCAAGATATATATATCTACTGCAATAACAAATGCTGAATGGACCCTAAATCATAATGAAAGTGAAAAATACAAAGTTCAAATAATGTCCAAAGTTTAATAAGTGCAATCCTCAGAAGGAGCAAATGTGTTGTTTTACTTGCACAGGTGCACCTTGTGGGGATTGCACTTAATGAACTTTGGACATTATTTTAACTTTTGAATTGTATACTTTATTTATGATTTAAAGGGTTACTAAACACACAACAGTAAAATAAAAAAAAATCTGTATATGCAGCATAGCATGCTTGTTATACTCACCGTGGAACTTAAAGTGGTTGTCAACCCTTGACAACCACTTTAACCTACAGGCAAGCCTATAATACGGTTTACCTGTAGGTTCCCTGCATAAACCGTGCTGGTTTAGGAGATATACAGTGTACTGTGATGTGCCGATGTCATCGGGCACAAGCGTAGTGAAGAAACAGCCTCCGTGACGTTTCTTCACTGAGATCGTGCTGCGACTGGCGGCTCCCGCGCGCATGCGTGACGTCACGTGACCCAGGTCAGTCACAGAGCCGGAGGCCACGGCCCCGGAAGGAAGAGGGGCAGAAAATGGACACGGCCTGGAGCGGGGACATCGCGGGCTTCCAATGCAGGTAAGTGCCACATAATAGTTAATGGTTAATGGTTAATAAAGAGGAAGTAAAGTCCATCAGGGTTTACTCCCTCTTTAAGGGGTTAATCCTCTGCATTGTGTAAAAAGGCTGTTTTATCCTGTATGCATAGATCCTTCCCTCCTGCACTGTCAATCTGGGGAAGGCCAGCTTAACCAGGCAGGGTAGTCCTCCTGCACATGCTCAGTTGTGTCTTTTATGCTGGAGAAAACACTTGCTTGTTCTCAGAGATAGCCAGGTCACATGATATTGACATCACACATGTGGGCATGTATACAGGCTCTAGTGGAAATCTGCTCCTACCTGAACTCTCAGCACTGGAGAAACTGTGTAGGTTATCAGGAAACCATGGTATACAGATCATCCAAAAAGGTATTTAGTGGCAGTATTTTAATGTAAAAAGAAGATTTATAAGCTGTGGGCACTGTGTGTGTGTGGGGGGGGGGGGGGGGGC
>BLSH010138632.1:916023-956521 GCA_018402905.1 Glandirana rugosa
TATCCCCGAACGCCGTGACTGTCTGGGGGGGCGTGAATGGGGTAGATTATCGTCCGACCGTCTCAGGCCGAACGCCTCTCGCACGACCTCACACGTCTCAGGCCGCTCGCCCCTCGTACGAGGGGCACGAGGTCGCTGTAGGAGGAAGAGGAGGCTCTATCCACAGGTTATCCTAGCAGGATATTTGTCTCTCTTCCGCGGAGATTTACGTCTTTCAAAATAATGTTATTTCATTCGTGTCACGGAAATAGACACTGCTATTCGTGTATGTCTATCCGCAGACATAAGTGCGGACACGCTCTCCAAGGACTTCTAATTTGTGAGTGTAATCACACTGTGCTTACTTTATTGTAATAAAACTTTCTGCATTTAGAGGCGCCTTCTCTCTGTTTATAGGACGATCCTATTGGACACCTATCTCGGAGGAGAAGGAGGATGTCGCTGGAGCACGGGGAGCATGCTCCCCGCTCGCCGGACTCTGCACACTCCAGCACGCTCTCCGCAAGCCGGACTCTGCCAGCCTGCTATTAGATGGGGTAAGTGCGGGGGGGTCTGTCAGTGCCGCAAGCCCCTATCTGGGGCTCTGTATACTGCTCTGGTGGCTCTGTATATCCTATCTGGGGCTTTGTATACTGCTTTGGTGGCTCTGTATACCCCATCTGGGGCTCTGTATACTGCTTTGGTGGCTCTGTATACCCCTATCTGGTGGCTCTGTATACCCCTATCTGGTGGCTCTGTTTACCCCTATCTGGTGATGCTGTATACCCTATCTGGTGATGCTGGGCTGTATACTCCTGACACAATGGGTGGAAACTATAAGGGGTGGGGCTTATGAGAAGTGGGAGGGGTCAAAAAGGAAGGACGGTGTCTGGCGCCCCCATCCTAAAATTTCACCAGCCGCCACTGCCATTAGGGGTGCGTGGGCGCCGCCTCCCCATCCATGCGTCCGGCCATCTAATCTACATGCAGGGTACCGGACGCATGGATTCCAATGTTTTTTTGTTTTTTTTGAAGCACGTGATTAGAGCCAGAGGCTTAAATAGGCTTCAAAAAAGGGCACTGAGCCCTGAGCCCACCCAGTTGTGTGAATATAGCGAATAAATATTTGCTATTGTCACACTGATTCTCCTCCTGGCCAATCAAGAAGTGGGTCCTGAGACCTGTTTCCCGATTGGCCAAAAGCAGAAGCAATCGTATTGGCCTAGTAGGAGGAGGGAGGAGACGCACGGCCGCCGTGGTGCCGAGGACCAAGCGACCGACCCGCCAGCCAAGTCCAATCCTCCGGCCCCTCCATGTTGAGTGCTGTCAGCTCCTCCTGGAGGGGAGCACACAAGTATGGAGGATCGACCCTGTGCACACCTCTTCGACATCAATCCCCCCTGCTGCCAACCTCATCAAGCTGGCATCCCTGGGTATGGAGCCTGCACAGAGCCCCCTATTCTCTCCTGCTGGTGGGGGGGGGGAGGCAAGGGGGTTGTGGTGACCGGCTGGAGCGATGGGGAGGGGGTCGGGGGGGAAATCAGGTCTGTCTGTCACCCCATCTACCCCCCCCCCCCCGGAGCACCAGCTGCCACTGTCAGATACACTTCTGATGCAAATCCAGATGCTTCTAATTTGGCAAATCTATTCACATCAACTTGTAAGATTTCCTTGGCTTCGCTTTCTGTCCTGAAGACAAGTGAGAAAATCTCTGCAAAATGAAAATCCAGCAACTGTCACCAAGAATGTGACCCCATCAAATATCTCCCAGCCCCCAGCAAAATTTTGGATTTTCCCTAATTTCTGCTGACAACAAACACCAGGAAAAGAAGTTGGCTGAATCACTCCAGTGGGGTACAGATAGCAATAAATGGTTCTAAATCGTTCCCACTTCATCCAAAGATTACAAAAGACGTGTTCCCTTTAAGCAGTATTTGCACAGATATTTCAGTTTAAAACTAGTAAAAAAAAACAGTGACAGAGCACTTACTCATCAGATCCTTAAACATAGTTTTCTCATGCGTCAAAAGGTGATCAATGATTGACTTCCAACTAAAGAGTAAGAATAAAGATGAATCAATAAAGATGAGGCCAAAATGTTACATAATACAAGTACGTTTGGTAATATGTAAAGGAGCACAAAGAAGAATGTGACTAAATGGTTATGGCAACTGAATTACCGCCATTTCTCTGTTATATGAAGCCCCGCCTTCCTCACTCCAATCAGCATTTTAGATTTAGATTGGTTGCTATATGTTACTGAACACTGCTTTACTGAATAAGTCTACTTGCATGACTTAAAGTGGGGATTAAGGAGGCAAATATTACCAGGGAATTCATCCAAATCTGTCTGTTTGTCACAATCTGTGGTCATAATCATCACAGTGTATGCCCATCAGTGGCTGTCAGGGGAATACTGAATACTTCTCCTGAGGATCATAGGAGTGCACTTCGCTCTGCACTCCTGTGTCACCCTTATTCAGCCATCAGTGGGCTAAAGTCCACTGTCAGCTGACGTCAATCAGCAGAGACAGACTCTGGAAAGATCCCGACTTTAATGTTGGGATCCACCCAGATGCCTGGACTGGCAGCTTGCTCAGCCTCTAAACACACTGCTGAAAGCCTGAGCCAGTTGCTCCCTCCCCCTTCCGAGCTCAGTGCTCCAGTGATTGCTGGAGGGGCAGAGCAGAGAGCCGGTGACTGACAGCTCTCTTCTCAAGGAAGAGTGAGAACCAAGTGATCAGTGGTCTTTGATCGCTCAATTCTCGGTGTAGAGGAGGCCGGTGACGGATGCAGCATCGGATCAATGCTGCATCCACCTAAATATGTGTGTTTGTTTTTTTTTTTTATTTATAACCCTGCAGTTCTCTTTTAACATTCACCTCAGAGTCCTCTAACTTTAATAAATACATAAACTGGAGGAGGTCAATTCACCATGATCTGATATACAAGGACCGCAATACATCAAACTGCAGATGCTGTTGAAAACAATGAATTTCCTAATGTCTATGTGTTTTGCAAGTGCTGTAAAACACTGAAACATGCATATGGTAAAAACAAGCATGAAGCTTAAAGTGACTCTCTCATCTGAATTTTGTGGCTCCCCCTCCCCCCTCTGGATCCTATGCCACTATGAGACATAGTAATGATGTAGGGATCTATGGATGGAACAAACAAATGGCCACTGCCCTCACCTATAACTGGCCTTTGCAGCAAGGAGCACATGGAAGGGCAATGCATGCAAAACAAAACCAGAGGAATTCCCTGCTCAACTTACCGACCAGCCTGCAGCCAACCGAATTATCCTGTCTAACAGTATGCGTTAAAAACAGGGGTTTAGTCTGCACACATTTGCAAATACATGAGGAAGCTACAGGGCCCCATTAAGGCACCTCAGTATTTTCTGTACTCCTAAGTCCTGTAGCTGTAGTCCTACATCATAAGCACATGCATTAAAATGGATAGGCAGAGGGCAGGTGAGCCTGGAGGGAGCACATAGCACTATAGCAGCAAAGGAGAATAGTGCGGCCCCTCACCAATATTTCAACAGTGCAAACAAATGGCCACTGCCCTCACCTACTGTAGAGAAATTCCCTGCTCAACTTACCAACCAGCCTGCAACCAATCAATAGATAACTTTCCTGCTCAACTTACCAACCAGTCTGCAACCAATTGATAGAAAAATTCCCTGCTCAACTTACCAACCAGCCTGCAACCAATCAATAGAGAAATTCCCTGCTCAACTTACCAACCAGTCTGCAACCAATCAATAGATAAATTCCCTGCTCAACTTACCGACCAGTCTGCAACCAATCAATAGATAAAATCCCTGCTCAACTTACCGACCAGTCTGCAACCAATTGATAGAAAAATTCCCGGCTCAACTTACCAACCAGCCTGCAACCAATCGATAGAGAAATTCCCTGCTCAACTTACCAACCAGTCTGCAACCAATCAATAGATAAAATCCCTGCTCAACTTACCGACCAGCCTGCAACCAATCGATAGAGAAATTCCCTGCTCAACTTACCAACCAGCCTTCAACCAACCGATAGAGAAATTCCCTGCTCAACTTACCAACCAGCCTGCAACCAATCGACTCCATAGGAATCTGCTGATTCTTATGGAAGGAATTACAGAGCACAATGTAGAACCAGGAATCAAACAAACCTGAAAGTGTGCCACACTCCTCACAAATTTTTGAGTTAAGAAAAAGAGACACCTTTTATCAAAAGGCATTTAGGTAAAGGACACATTCCCTGTTATATAAACCAAGAAAGATTAATATGCAACCAACTTTTTTTTCACCACTATTTTCCTTCACATTGGCTTTTCAAAATAATAAATTCAACAATTTAGAGGATGGATGAAAGGTTTAGTGTATCATAACCGTTTTAGCAGCTAAATAGTACATTGTAAGCTCTAACGAGCAGGGCCCTCTGATTCCTCCTGTATTGATTTGTATTGTAACTGTACTGTTTGCCCTCATGTTGTAAAGCACTGCGCAAACTGTTAGCGCTATATAAATCCTGTATATTAATAATAATAATTGTACTTATAAAGGTCTATACATCAGACCAAAAAGAGGCACAACAGAGGAGACAAGATGGACAAAGCGATTTTCTAAAAAAGGGGCGATCTTGCCAGATAAGGAACAGTTGGCATGTATGGTGCCTCATAGTATCCTGTGAATAGATAGGAGGATAGCTGTTTGGACAGGTAAGTATTAAAATAATTATTTTGTTTTTGACATAACAGGGTCACTTTAATCTTTAGAACATACTGCTTTATCTTATTGATACTATTTTATCCACTTACTGAAGGCACGATGTGTCCATCTGGAAAAATCCTGGGTCCATGTACAAGTCGAGGACCTCCTTCTTCCAGGCTCGCTTGGTGTAGGCGTAGCCACTGAGGCTGCTGAGAAGCTGGGCACCAGCCCGAAAACTCGGAGCATTATATGCACTGGAATAACAAGACATTAATGAGGTACAACATGGAAATGGAATCCCCAGCTGTAAATAGTATTTACTAGTTTCTGTTCCCCTGCACCTGTAGAGACTCTTGCAATTAATTTAATGTCCATTTGGATGTGTTTACATTTTGCTGGGTCTATGGAATACAGCTGCTTCAGTAAGCAGGTTTCTTAGCTCTCTCGGGATGCTTTGAGGGTTGGGTTTAGAGAGAATGAGCACGATGATGATGAGGCCTGGGACAAAAGGGGTGTTGTTCTGAGAATTTGCAGCTGTGACACTCTATTCAATTTAAATCATCAGAACAAAAAAATGTTGTGTGTAAGAACTCGCTCAACCCAGCAAGCCTCTTGAATTTCATCACAATGCATCAAGCCGTTTAAATCGAAGAAACGTTTCTCAGAAAGTCTGTAAACTTCAAAGGGCCTCTATAAAGCCTCATAAAATTGGTCTTAAGGCGAAACTAAAGTCTTCTTTTCTAAAATAACAAACATATTATACTTACCTGATCTGTTCAGTGGTCTTGTACAGAGCGGCCCCGATCCTCCTCTTCTCGGGTCCCCCGAGCAGGTCAAACAGGCACGCTCCTGACCTGCGGCTCTGTGTGTCCATTCACACACGGAGCCGCAGCTCGGCCCTGCTCCTCTATGTCCTGATTGGTTCACTGGCTGTGATTGACAGCTGCGGGAGCCAATGACTCCCGCAGCTGTCAAAAGCCAATCAGAAGTGCGAGTCACTGGAGAGGCAAGGCTCTCGGGGACATCGCTGGATCGAGAGGGGCTCAGGTAAGTATTAGGAGAGGTCTGCTGCACAGAAGGCTTTTTACCTTCATGCATAATTGAATGCATGAAGGTAAAAAACCTTGTGCCTTTACAACCACTTTAACCACTCTAACAGTAACATTACTTAGCCAGAATAAATGCAGCTGTTAAGGGTCACATCTTTAGATAGCCAATTGAATGTAGTTGAAAGGATATCTGGCCACAGAAAACTAAGCTTTTTATGGTGAATTAGCCGTAGTAAATATCACTAAAACAAATACCTTTAATTGCTTTCCTAGAAAATGTTCAAGTTTCTATACATCTCCATACAAGTAGGGCCTGTCTTACCCTGCTCTGCACATGCTCAGTTGCTCTCTATTCTCAGCACTGTGCCTAAAATCAGAGACACTAGAGGCCGATCAGCTGACTGCTTTAAGATTTATTGTTGCTGAAAGCAAAAAAGAATGACACAGACCATGCTGAGAGAATACAGATAAGGGAGGGAGAAAAGAAAAGCAGGAGACACAAAAGGGTTAACATTACAAGGAAAAGTGTCTTCTCTTATCTCCCTGATTTTCTCTCCATTTTCCCTCAGCTGCAGTCTGCTAACTTCAGCACTGTGCCTGGCACACGTAAAGTTTTTTTCATTCAACCCAGCAGGCTGAACAACAAAAAATAAAAACTGACAGATCACTATACTAACACAAGCTTAGTGATCTTCCCTGCATTGCCTTTGTGTCCTGACAAAGGTTCTTCCTCCCGCCAGAACAGACTGATTAGCACTGGCAGCCATTGGCTGCCAGCACTGATCGGATGCTGGTTTTCCAGCATGTCCCTTCAACAAAAGGCCTATCATTAGACCGCTGTACACACATAAAGACAGCTGTACACACCGGCCGCATGTCGGCTGGTTCCTGTTGAACCGCCCAATATTCGACCTGTGTGTACCCAGCCTAAGGGTGGAAGGGAGGAAAATTGCTTGATTCTACACAGGCATTCCTGTGCGAATCACATGCAATCCAGTGCTGTGCCATTCAGTCTATTCATTTGAATTGGCTGAAATCACATAAGACCACACCAAAAGTAATGCATTCACTACGTCATAAAACACACACAGCAAACAGATCGCGTGGTTCTAGTGTACCATGGGATCTGGTGCAGCAAACGCACTGTGTTTGCGACCTGCGTTTGAGGTGTCATTAGGTTAACCCTGACACGGGCGACAGATCGCAAGTGCAGTGCCTTCTGAAATCAGTGCGGAAACGTGTACAGGACGCGGGTTTCCCACACTGGGTTCTGGTGTCAACTGGCCCTAAGGCTTGTTCACATTTGACTACATTTCTAGAGCTTAACAAACTTTTGCTCCTGTAGTGTTAGAATGGGTGTTAGACTGGCGTCAATGAGCTTTATTATGCGCGTTAGACTGGCGTCAATGAACTTTATTATGGGCGTTAGACTGGCGTCAATAAGCTTTATTATGGGCGTTAGACTGGCGCCAATGAGCTTTATTATGGGCGTTAGACTGGCGTCAATAAACGTTATTATGGGCATTAGACTGGTGTCAATGAGCTTTATTATGGGCGTTAGACTGGCGTCAATGAGCTTTATTATGGGCGTTAGACTGGTGTCAATGAGCTTAATTATGGGCGTTAGACTGGCGTCAATAAACGTTATTTTGGGCATTAGACTGGTGTCAATGAGCTTTATTATGGGCGTTAGACTGGCGTTTTACAAGCGTTAATCACAAGTTAAAAACGCTCCCCAAACACCCTATGAACAGTTTTGAAGCATTTGATGAGTGTTAAGGCACATTAAAACCGCTCCACAAATATTTTTAAATGGGAAGTGACATTACAGGAAATAAACTAATTTTTACGCCCCGCAACTGCACCGTAAGCACCTGCAAGAGAGTTTGGGTTATCATAGACTTGAATGGGAGGCGTTGAAAGGCTTCAAATGCCTCCTGACTCGACATGAGGCTTCAATTTTGAAGCGACTCAACGCTTCATGTTTTGACAGTGTAAACAGCACTCTGTGCTCTCCATTGATTCGTTTGCATAGGCGTTTGATGGATGTTTTTAACGCCCCTCATACGCCTGCTTTTAATGCCAGAGTGAACTTGGCCTAAATGTTACAAGAAGCAGTTCAGTTACATTACACGAGAACAAAACATTTGTAAATACAAAAAATTCAAAAGTGTCTGAGACCAGCGTGGTTTTCTGTGTGATTACCTATGATTTCGTAAATAGGGAAAGACGTAGTACAGGAGGCGGGATATTAACGGCACAGCTTTCTCCTTTTCATCACTTCGGTAAACCATGTCCAGCAATGTGGCCAGGATCTTCACAGGAACAAATATCTGAGTGAGACCTCTTAGCAGACAATTTTTCTTTACATCACATGCAGAGAAGAGCTAAACCGTGCCCATTTTTGTTAATCAATTAAACTTTTCAGACACGCAAACTTTCAGACACTTCAAAATCCTTCTTTCTTGAAGTCCATTTTGCCACAGGAAGTCTTAAAAGCAGTATTACACCCAAATTAAAACATTTATTATATTGCAGCTTACCAATTCTTAGATGCAATGGCTGCATTCATTTTATTTTTAGGCTTTTCTTCTTTCTTCTAGTTTCATCTGGTGATCTGGCCAGTAAGTCTGTTGTTTTTCCAAAAAACAAGCTCTATTGCAGTTACAGGATTGAAACTATTCACCAATGGCATGGGTGCTTAAAATGATCAGCTTTTATTTATTTATGTAAAACCTTTATCCCAAAAGGGAAAAAAAAATTGGGGGAACTGCTTATAAAGTGTTATCTGGAGTTTGGCATGAATGTGTTAGTGTATTTAAATTTTCTTTTAACACTCTAACACATGGGTGTTCAACCTGTGGCCCTCCAGCTGTTGCGGAACTACAAGTCCCATCATGCCTCTGTCTTTGGGAGTCATGCTTGTACCTGTCAGCCTTGCAATGCTTCATGGGACTTGTAGTTCCGCAACAGCTGGAGCGCCCATGCTCTAACACGATCTAACACTCCCTTCCCCCCAGACTCCCAATGCTGCTGTCCAAACTGCCCCCTGTGCTCATTCATCCATAGTGGAAGCATTCTAATACAGGAGGTGTATTACTGGACAGATCACCAGGTAAAAACGAATGCAGCCACCACATGTAATGATTGGTAAGATCATTAGAATTCTCTTCCACAAGCAGTGGTTTCAGCTGGGAGATTAGATAATTTCAAAAAAACAAATTAGATGGGCACCTAAGGGACCACAACATTGAAGGATATACAATGTAATATTGACATAAAAGCACACACATAGGTTGGACTTGATGGACTTGTGTCTTTTTTCAACCTCACAAACTATGTATCTATGTAAGATGCAATAGATTACATTTTTTTTGTTTTGAGTTTAATACCACTTTAAATGTTTGAGTTATATATATGGCAAACATAGAAAACTGTAGGCCAGCCCAGGAGAACCCCTCCCTTGACCACTTTTCCTGCACCGACAGGGTGCCTAAGACTCAGGAATTCACGAAAGTCAATTCCTGAGCCACCAAGCCAGGGACAACCTGGTTCTCAGTGTCAGAAATTTCAGTCTGTTCAGAGACTAGACTGACTTGTCCCACGACAAGAGAATGTTGTGTTCTAGGGGCTGGAGAGAAACTGGCCAAATGGAAGTGCCTTGAAGGAAGCTACCATCAGACACAGGACTCTCATGCAAAAGCGGAAAGTTGAATGACTGCTGTACTGAAGAGCATGAGTCTGGGATCAGAAAATTTGAAGTTATTCCTGGGGAAGAAAAACTCTAGTCTGAACTGTGTTTAGGACTAGACCCAGATAATCCCAGTAATGAGTTGGTTCCAGTGCTGATTTCTGAAGGTTCAGGATTCATCCAAACCATTGTAATGTCTGGACAATGAAGGCTCTGTTGTCTGCTAGAACCACCGCTGACTGTTCCCCAACAGCACAGCAGGGCTAGTAGTGGGGCCAGCACCTTAGTGAACATCTGAGGTGCAGATGAAAGGTTGAAGGGCAGGGCCATGAACTGGTAGTGTAGGGGCCCCACAGCAAAGCATAGGAAGCACCGGTGACCCAGAAATATAGGGACATGTAGTCACATGCCTTTGATGTCCACAGATGCATACAGCATAGACCTGAAGACATTGTCCCTTGAAAGCCATGCGGAGGAAGCAACTCTTGGATCCAGGTCCTGCAATCCAACACTTTAACCACTTTCTCATGTGGGAAATGACACCGGAAACCTTCAGCAACCCGTCACTGCTAAAACCATTTGCTTCAAAAGTTCTACCACCAAGGGATAGTGACTGGTTCTCTTCTAATATACATTGAGCATAGCCTGCCAGAGAGAACACAGAAGGAATGCTAACCAATTATCAGTGGTGTTTTTAAAGACCGGCGCATCTTACATGTGAAATGGTGGTTGCTTTGTTAAAGTGGGACACTAATTAGATACCAAACAGTGCAGTGCTATTAAACCTTAAATGCAACTACTATACTTTTAAAGTGGGACACTGCCGGATCTACATTGTGAGCAGATCACGTTTTAATAAAGTCCTCTTTATATATGTACAAGGCTAATTTTCATATGGAAAGACTTGAAACAGCGAGTGCACTGGAAAAGTCTTGGTGGTCTTAGGTGCTCTAAAGGAATCCAGTGAATGTGTGTGCAATATAGCATGTCTAGTTAGGCCTTGACGGACAGCAGACATGTGCATGAGCCCGGGGGCTCGTCTGATATTCCAGGCATCCAGACTAGGAACAGCACTGATGAAAGCAAAAGACTGATGCTCTACTTTCAACTGTGTTAATAGGGAGAGTATATTTCAGTTTGGGAGTAGGCAGATGACCATGACTCCTCAGAGGCAAGTTTGTAAGGACTGGAGTGATTTAGAATCAGAAGTTTCATCAGCTGATAGCTCAGAGGCTGCTACTACCCCAGGCATATCAAATACAGAATCTGTGGGGGAAGTTATGGGAGCACACTAATGATTCAAAAAACAGAGGCCACAAAACAGCTGTGTGATTAGGACCATAAAGTTATGCATGACTCAAGTAAAGGCAAAGAAAGTGGCCATGCCTGATGGAGCTGGGGAAGACTCTAAAGATGGCACAGACTTTTGGATCAAAGGACATCATTCAAGGCTGTAGTCAGAGGGCATGCTTACAAGTGCCACCAAAGCAGTTAGCAGAGTGTGAACCAAGGGAACTCAGGACAGGGGTATTGTCCATCCATTTTTTTTTAATTAGAGATTTTGCAACTATGTGGTGGTGAAGCAACATAGCTCAGCAAGAGGCAAGGCTCATATATTTACAAAACCCAAACAATAGTAGCAGGTAATGGTCAAATGGCCAGAGGTAACCAAAGTCACTGTGGGAGGGAAGCAGAAATGGACTGAAGACTGGAGCTCCACATGGCTCTTGGCATTGCGAGAGTAGCAATGTGGACATACTTTCTTGATGGTGAAAGGCAGAAAAGGGAGTACAGAACGTATGTTCATTACACTCAATCCAACAAATGAAGTCAACACTCGCTCCCTAAGTGTAACTTAAGTGGGAACCAGCAGAAAGCGGGTATTTTAATGTCTCCCAGCAATCCAAACAAATGAGGGAGCTTCCAGTGTTCACTCTGATTGGCCTCCTCACATAGTGAGCCATCAGAGACAGGGCAAGCACTGAGGCAATGCCAACAACCCTAGGCCTGGAAAGCTCTCTGCAACTAACTTGTTATTGGAACGGGGCCTGGAAAGCGTCTTAGTCCACCGGGGTAGGCCATGACTCTCCAAAGCCAAGCTAAGGATAAGCTGAGCTGAACAGTTACAACCGTAGAGACTAGATTTAGCAGCGATGTAGAGAGGAGTCAAAAATTAAGAAAAAAAAATGGTGGCAAAAATATGTTAGGCCACTTTCACAAGGACGGACCGATCGGGTCCACCTGTCAGTTTGTCAGGCAGACCCGTTCGGACCATCAATTGCTCTCTATGGAGTGGTGGATCAACAGACGTGTCCATTGACACCCGACGACATCCAATCCGATCTTGTTCACTAAAAACAGACGGGTGGGGACTGGATGATAGTCACATGGAAACGGACAGGCAGTCCATTTCCATCTGACAGCCCATAGAGGACAGCAGGCTGTGTCCCTGCAGACACAGACTTGTCATTCACCTGCTCAGCGAGGATCAGCAGAGATCCCCCGCTGAGAAGGCGGATTTGCTGGACGACCCCGCCAGTGTAGTCTTTTAACAGAAAAACACTAGCAAAAAACTGACACATGCTGTAGTAGGAGGTGCATCCTGGGCTGACTTCAGTTTTTTTGTTTGCCAAGGTCTAATTTTCTTGTAGGCAGTAGAACCCAAAAGTGAAAGACATCCCGTGTCCCTCAATGGAACAACAAGAAAGAAAATAAGTCTGCATTCAGTTTATCAGGATTAATGAGGATTATGTTGTAGCAAGTGCTTTTACATAAACCTCATTTGTAAATTATTACACATTTTTTAAATATGTTTAGATTGCAGGTATGCATGGAAAACTCTGCCAAGGGCATTCATCCAATTATTAGGCATAGATGTTTGATTGTTATCTACACTTGATGAATCTTACAAACTGTGCCAAATACCCATTTACACTGTGATGTAATGTACTTATAAAGTGTATACACAAAGGCTTGTCACATTATTTACACCTGTAATCTCATATCATGTCATTCCAGCATTCAGAAGAGAAGTTTACTTCCCACACCTCTGTGGATTTCATGGCCGTATAGAACATAAAGAGGCCCTGTCAGGTTTTTAAATAAAACATAACACCAGTTCCTTGGAGTAGAAAAGTTAATTATACTCAACTTTCCGGTGCCTAGTGTCTCCTACCTCCTCAATTGTAGTGCTGCAACCTTCTTCAGTCTTTTTATCATTGCACACTTCTGTTATGCCTGTGTCCCCGGTTATGCGTTATAGATCCTTCCTCCAAACCCGACAAGACACAGCAGTGATGGAGGAGTCAGAGGAAGGAAACACAAAGTGCAATGATGAACACTGGTCTTTCAAAAAATACTGATGGAGGCTGCAGAGCTGGAAGAAAGCACAGCTAGGAGACACAGACCACCTACATGTGCATATACTTTTTTATTTGTTTATAGATCTAACAGGGCTTCTTTAAAGCCCAACTCCAGTTTTTTGTTTTTTTTTCAGTTTTGGTCAGAGTGGGAAAGATATAAAACCTCTATTGTGTTTCTCTTTGACGTCTTGTGTCCCAAAATATGTAAAAATGTGACACTATCAGATCATTTTAAGATTATGCTACCTAACCCATTAACTGTCATGTCAAATGTACACATGTATGTTCGCAGGGCAGCCATCAGAAATTTCGGGGCCTCTTACACAGATTTTGGCCTGGGCCCACTGGGGCCTAATTGCCAACATTCCCCAGAGCCTGCCCACTGGTCGTCCCACCAAATCTGCCTACTGGTTATTCCACCGAGTTCTTCGGTGCACCCACTTTTATTTTAACACTCTTATCCCAATGTATCCACATCCCCGCCCAGAATCATCCATTCCCACCCAGAATTATCCGCATCCTTCTCCACCATGTATCCCCATCCCCACCCAGAATTATCCGCATCCTTCTCCACCATGTATCCCCATCCCCAACCAGAATTATCCGCATCCCTCTCCACCATGTATCCCCATCCCCACCCCCACCCAGAATTATCCGCATCCCTCTCCACCATGTATCCCCATCCCCACCCAGAACTATCCGCATCCCTCTCCAGTAGTGGGATGCGGATAATTCTGGGTGAGCATGGATGATTCTGGGCGGGGATGGGGGTGAGGGAGTTATATGGAAATGGATGAGGATGACTCTGGGTGGGGATGAAAGTTACATTGTGAAAATGGATGAGGATGACTGGGTGGGGAAGAAAGTTACATTGTGAAAATGGATGAGGATGACTCTGGGTGGGGATGAGAGTTACACTGTGAAGAGCCTCTCCACAATGTTACTTTCATCCCCACCTAAAATCATCCTCATCCATTTTCGCTGGTCTAATCTCCAGCACAGCAACACACCACTGCACACTGGTGACTTACCCTCCATGTTGCCCTGCATCTGCATGCACCTGAAAGGCCTGGGTCCACACCGACTACTGGCGAGGCTGACCGTTTACACCCTCTTCCTGAGTCCCGCCCAATCACAATACTAGTAACCAGTAAATAGCAGCAGGCTCCGCCGAAGCAGAGCAAGTGCTGGATTACCTTCAGAGGGGTGGGGGGAGACACGGGGAGGAGGAATCAGGCGGCGGCTTGTGTTTGCATCATTCTCTATTGCGGGTGCTGCACAGGCCAGCGGCTGCCTGCTGTGCTAACAGTTTCATTTATTATGCTGCTGTATGGAGGTGCAGGCCGGCCCTGGGCCCAGGCGGGCCCCTTGGAACGCTCGGGCTCCTTACAAGTGTATTGCCTGACCCCCCTGATGGTGGCCCTGTATGTGCGTGATTGTTTGATCTTATGGTAATGGGAAAATGCACGTGATAAGATTGTTCACAAAACATAAAGCTGCTCAAATTCCATTTATAATTGAATGATCTTTCTACTGTTGTCAGTCTGCTGCAAACATTCCATTACTAATCAAAATCTCACAATGTATTCAAAATCACACATTTCCTAAGTCTTCCATCTTACATGTAGGGGTAACCATATGGTGTACTGGATTTACCAATAGCTCTACATTAAGACAGTGCTGAGACAGAATAGAGCTCACCTCTGCGAGCATGGAGAGGGCGTGCACACTGTATACAGATGGCGCAGAGGCGGAGACCATGGATGACTGAGCTGTGGCATTTTCCTCTGTGTGGAAAAAATATTTATAAATCAAACATGACAGATGTAACAGGAAGGAGAAGACCTAAACTGAGCTATTTCTAAAAGGTCTCTCTAATGGGGGTTGCTACTTTAACACAGGTCAAAATGAAGCTGAATTGGAACTTGATTAACAATAAAATGACAGCAGCCCTGCAGGACAAGGTCAAGAAATTCAAGAAAATCTGGAACCCCTAGATCTCCAATTATTGTGGGGGCAACCCAAATCACCCTTTGTGGTCGCTCTAACAGGCATCTAGATACCATCTAGGGGCTCGCCCTGGGGTGTGGAATCCTCCTTAGGCCTGGTTCACACTGGTGCAACATGCTCTTCGACTTTGAGAGCATATTAAGTGCAATGAAACCGTTCTAATAGGAGCGACTTGAGTTGTTCCGACTTAGAAAAAGGTTCCTGCACTACTTTTGGTATGACTTTGGCACGACTTGAAATGACTTCTGCTAAAGAAGTCGTATGCAAGTCATGCCGAAGTTGCGCTGGGATGTTGGCGCGCCACTTTGAAGTCACAGCAGTGTGAACCGGCTCTTGGTCCTGCTCCGACCCACCCCTTATCCCTCTTTCCCTACCTTACACTTCTTTATATCTGCCTCCCCCCTTTTTTCAATTTCTGTCTTCTTCCCTTTTCTATCTTCTGCTCTCCTTTTTTAAGCATTGCAAGCTATGCCATGCTTATCACTCTACATTGGTATTCCTTTGGCCCCTTCTTACAGGGCGCCTTGTGGTGGCAGGTGCAGCTCTCTATGCTTACCAAATCTTTTCAGGGTTTACCATCACTTATTACATATGTTCCCCAGATGCGGAGTGCACATTCCTGCTGCTCACTTTCCTTAAATACGAGGGTGCCTCCCTGATCCAGTTTCAGTTATACAAAATTTCTGTAACCCTTGGTACCCTTTACTGCACAAGCCTTTGTGAAATGCTCTACCCCATTGTGCATTGTAAAATGATATATCTAAACTTTATTAATACTTTTGAAACATAAAGGGTCTCTATAATTACCTACTCTTTTATTGCACTTAATAATACGTTTGTGAACCTTTAGGAATCAAGATAGGATAATGTTGTATCTTGAATAAGAAACATTTTTTGGAACAATCCAAGAAGAAGTCAATAAGACTAATGAGGAGCAACTGTGTAACATAGAAGGCCACTACTAGTTGTAGTACATGAGCTAAGTTAATCCTGAAATAGTTGCACCAAAAACTGTTACTTATTTTTAATTGTAAAAGTACCTCTGAAACAACTATAATCATAAAAAAATTTCTTGAAAACATCACAACTGATAAACTTTTGGTATAATATCATTTGATCGGGATACATTCACACCTCTGCATTTTGGTGTTTGTTACTTGTTTTGATGACATGAGATCATTCAAAATTTTATGACAGATGCATTTGACCTGAAGTTCATCTCCTTCTCAGCTGCTTCAAGAGGGGTTTGCATTCCAATAGACTTATATGGGAATTCAAAACCCATCTGATGTCAACAAAAGCATGTATAAAAAAAAAAAAAAAGGTACAGATCATCTTACCGTACAGTTCCTCATCACCATCTGCATCATCCAGAGCCACCTGTGGCTGGGCCTTCACCTCCAGGTTCCTGCTCAGCCAGCTGGTTTGTTCTAAAGAAGAGCCAGCCACGTTTCCCACCGACTCCAGGATCTTCTGTGTCACCTCCTGTAAGAGTTCACATAATTCATCTTTAGTAGGTGGTGACACATGTATGAACTGACATCCTTGGCCATTATCGATAGGAATGTCAACTCCTACACTTGCCCTTTATGTACAGTTCTGCGCAAAAGCTTTATGCGGGTGTGAAGAAATATTGTAAAGTAAGAATGCTTCTAAAAATATATATTTGTTTGTTAATATCGATTCGCAAAGTGAGCGTACAGAAGAAAAATTTTAATCAAATCTATATTTGGTGTACCTACTCTTTGGCTTCAAACCAGCATCAATTTTAAAGCCCCTTTCACACTGTGCGGTGGCGGTAAAGCACCGCTTTATGGGCGGCAGCGCTTTTAACCCCCCCACAAGGGGTGAAAAGCGCCAGCTTGCCACACTTCCGAGGCGGTGCTCAGCCGCTTTGGAAGCGATGGTCATTGATTTCAATGGCAGGGGCAGTGTAGAAGCGCTGTACACACCGCTCCCGTATCGTCCCAAAGATGCTGCTTGCAGGACTTTTTTCCTCGTCCTGCAAGTGCACCGCCCCAGTGTGAAAGAAGCTTTGACACTGGGGTGGATTGGGGGGAGTTTTTCAGGTGACATTTTTAGCACTAAAACGCCTGAAAAACATCCCAGTGTGAAAGGGGTCTAACACTTTGCACACTTTGTACGAAGTCAGGGATTTTGTTGGATTATAGTCAGGTGTATTATTAATCATTTATACAAAACAGGTGCTATTGATCATCAATTTCATATTTAGGTTGAAACACAGTCATTAACTGAAACCTAAACAGCTGTGTAGGAGACTTAAAGCCTATGTTCAAATTGATGTGGGTCAGAAATCATGCAAGTTCAGCAGTCCGACTTCGGGGCAATCTGACAGAGAACCCGCACAGATGTCTATTCAAATCGCCCCTGGAGTCGCCAAAAGTAGTGCAGGAACTACTTTTGGGAATCTGTGTGGTGCCCAATTTGGATGGTGCCATTGCCGGCAATTGCCGCGGGTTTGGCATGCGATGTGACATGCCAAATCGGCCCAATGTGAACGTGGGTAAAGTGTTACTAAACCCACAACAGTAAAATAAGTCTGTATATGCAGTAAAGCATGCTTGTTATACACACTGTGGAACCTAAGGAGTTAATCCTTTGCATTGTGTATAAAGGCTGTTTGATCCTGGCTTCTCTGATCCTCCTCTTCCACCACTGTCTCCAAAAAATAACCTAATCTTTCCAGAGAGGGGAGGGGCTGCACATGCTCAGTTTGGTGTGCATGTGATCAGTACAAGGCCAATCAGCACTGTCCAAACAGAGGGTCAGGTGAGAATGAAAACTGCTCCTACAAGCTTTACTAGGAACTGATAGAAGTCATAAGGTTGCTATATACTGCTGATGAGAAAACATATTTATCATTTTAAAATTTACTAAAATAATTGCATTTCCATGTTCTGTGAACTGTGGGAGACCAGATATAGTGAATGCAGGTTCTGGGTTTAGTAAAACATTAAAACTGAGTGAGAAGCAGCCAAACTCTGCTACTAAGGTGAGGCTGTGAAAAACATATTTCATGTCACAGGTCATACACCATGGCAGGACAGAGTACAGCAACAAGGCCCAGGGTAGTTGTACTGTTTCAGCAAGGTCAGTCCCGGGCAAAGATTTCAAAGCTGACTGGGGTTTCAAAATGTGCTGCTCAAGCTCTTTTGAAGAAGCACAAAGAAACAGGACCGTAGACACAGTGGTTGGCCAAGGAAACTTAATGCAGCAGATGAAAGACACATCACGCTTACTTCCCTTCAACATCTGAAGATGTCCAGCAGTGCCATCACCACAGAACTGGTGTAAACCAGTGGGACCCAGGTACACCTAGCTACGGTCCGGAAAAGTCTGGCCAGAAGTAGTTTTCATGGAAGAATTGCAGACAAAAAGCCATACCTCCAATGTGGAAACAAGGCTAAGTGACTAACTATGCAAAACATAGGAACTGGGGTGCAGAAAAATGGCAGAAGGTGCTCTGGACTGATGACTCAAAATGTGAAATATTTGGCAGTAGCAGGATACAGATTTTTGGTGAAGGGCTGGAGAGCGGTACAATAATAAATGTCTGCAGGCAACAGTGAAGCATGGTGGAGGTTCCTTGTAAATTTGGGGCTTTATTTCTGCAAATGGAGTTGGAGATTTGGTCAGGATCAATGGTGTCTTCAATGCTGAGAAACACAGGTAGATACTTATCCATCATGCCATACCATCAGGGACACATGTAATTGGTCCCAAATATATTCTGCAGCAGGACGATGACCACAAACACGCAGCTGATGTCATTATGAAACCTAGGTTTCTCTGGATTGCACTACCCAAGCAGGTTTCATCAGCACAGACAGGCATCAAGGTTCTTATATGGCTTACCTGCAAATCCCTCTGGTCCTTCTTGTTTTCTAGGTTTGGAGTCCTGGTTACAAAGTCATTCAACATGCTGGAAGGAGATATATGTATAGCATAAGATACTTAGACACTTACATATCTTTACCTACAGATGAAACAGGACCATTAGTGGAAATTTATTGAACATATTCCAAAGGGTTGTACGAAGCACATAAAAAATCCATCTTGGTAGTACTGTAGTAATGGTGCCAATTAGGGCACTAACATCGTGCAAAGCAAACATTTTTAGAGAATATTTTGAGCAAAAGAGTGCCATGCAACTTGTCATCAAGTGGAAATCATCAAATCATTTTAGCTATGGAAGAGACAATTTCCACTACAACAGTAGCTAATTATTAGTAACATTTTATTTTAGTTTTACAATAGGGAAGGATTAAACTGTTGTCAGTTTATTTTAAGCTATCTGTAGGTTTGTGCTCATTAAAAATCATTAAGTGTGTTTTTAAAAGAAACTAGTACAAGTACCTGACTTCATCTGGTATCAGCCTCTTGCAGTCCCTGTATAGCAGAGCTCAGAATGGAAGAGGGAGAAGCAGCACACGGAAACCAATCTGCTGTGCTGCAATGTTTATGTGCTAACAAGTGAAGTGCTAAGGAGAAGGCAGAATGACAGAGATGAGCCTATCAGTCTGCTGCTTCTCCTTCACTGCCCAGTCACAGGCTGGGGGCGGGGACAAGACCTAGTTGTATTACTTAACTGCAGTAAAGAAAAGTCAGGTCTCCAGGCTGGCTGGGCTGTGTGGCAGAGCTGTGTTAATCTCAGATCTGGACGAACAGAAATATAAATCCTTCAGCAGGTAAACTAGCTCCCACATATGTATTATATGCACGTATTTAACTATTTGCTTGGAGTTCAGCTTTTCAACTTTCATCAGCAGTATCTATAGGAAGTATGATCTACCTTAAGAGAAGGAAGTAACCGGGTGGTGCCAGATTTAGAGAAACGGATTCCTTCAGCAGTGTGAGTAATGGCTGGAAATTTTCCTGCATTTCAGATGGTGAAAGCCTGAAAGAACAATAATAAAAATAATTTTGTATCCTTCAATCCCACCCATCCACTTAGTACTGCATCACCCAAAACCCCTGGCTGGAACTTTTCTCAATAAGGATGCATTCACACTTGCGAGCAGTGGTGCATTTTGGTTTTGTGCTGCCCTTGGCAAAACTAAAATCAGGCACCCCCCCCCCCCCAACTAAATTTGTCCCATCCCAGCTTATCCTGGCTTTGCTTGGCTGTACGTCCAGCCGGCAGATGTGCCAGCTGGTCGCTCTGGGGGGAAGGGGGAGTCTCCTCCTGTTGCTTGTAATAGCAATCGAGCAGCTAGGTAAGCCACTTTGCTTGCTATTACATGAGAGTCGGCTCTAAAAATAAATATTGTGGTGATGCCTATAGCCGCAGGCATTATCCCATTGCAGATGCCGCCCCCCTGAAAAATGCCACCCAAGGCAAAGCCTTGTTTGCCTTGCGGTAGATCCACCCCTGCTTGCTAATGCACCTACAGACTGATTACATGCGAGAACCCCAGCGGGATTTCTCACCATTAGTTGCAAAAGCAAGCCATACTAAAAGCAATAGGAGGCTGCCAGCTCCCACAGCCAATTGTGCCTCTTGCATGTAGTCTCTCATGCAGTGTTTACAGGCGAGTGATCGGCCCTGGACGCAGGTAGTCTGTGTACTGGGCGATCACTCGCATGTAATCACTACATGAGAGATTACATGCGACTGGGCAAGATTAGCTGCAGGAGCCAACAGCCTCCCATTGCTTTCAAAGGGGCTGCTTCTTGCAGCTAATCAGGGGTTCTTGCATATAATTGGACTGCAGGTTAGTAAAAAGAAAACACTGATCACATTCTTATTAAACTCTGAAAGCTCTGCCTATAAAAAAAAGGCAAACGGAGGGCAAAGGACAAGTCACCAGTATTGCCTGCAGTCACACTGCAGCCGATCTTTCCCCTTTACTGACTTACCATGCCTTGTTCTGCACTGTGTCTCTGTATAGAGGTGGCCATCTTGGTAAAGGCAGTGCTCTGCTTCCTTATGTTATAGCCTCCAGAAAGGAGAACTGTAACCAGCACAGTGGTGTCACCTCTAAATTTGGTGAAACATTCAGAGGCAGAAGTGCCTTAGATCTCACACTGCAGAAATAGAGCTGTGAGGGTGTAGGCACAGAAATGCCTAGGCCCACTCACATACAAGAACGCGCACTGCTACTCTTGGTACGTTTTCCATCACTGCTTAGGGATAATTAACATTTCTAAATTTTCCCCACAATATCTTAAATTCAATTGAGGTACCCTTAACTGCTTTCCTCCTGCCCTATAGTGAAATGACAGACAGGCGGGATCACTTTTGTTCTGGGAGGACATCATATGATGTCCTCCCATTCCTGGCGCACAGTACAGCGATCGGTGGTGCATCATGTCCCTTGGACACAGCACAATACCAATCATGGTGAAGAGCTTATAACGTAGTCTCTTTACCATGTGATCAGCTGTGTCCAATCACAGCTGATCACAGTGTAAACAGGAAATGCTGGTTATCGACATTCCTCTCCTCATGCCAACAGCGCATAAGAGGAGAGCCAATGAGTGGAATTCCTCAGCGGGATATCTGCACTGGCAAACAGGGCACTGATGATCAGTGTAACCCCACCAGTGCTGCCAATTAGTGCCCACCAGTGAGGTCTTTCAGTGCCCATCAGCAATGCCTGTCAGTGCCCATCAGCACCGTCTATCAGTGCCGCCCATCAGCGCTGCATATTAGTGCTGCTTCATCAGTGACGCCCATCAGTGCTGCATATCAGTGCCACCGATCAGTGTTCATCAGTGCCGTCTCATCAGTGCAGCCTCATCAGCGCACATCAGTGAAGGAGAAAAATTACTTATTTACCAATTTTTATAACACAAACTAAGGAATTTTTTTTTAAATGCTCTGTCTTTTTTAATTTGTTTAGCAAAAAAAAAAAACATTGGTGATTAAATAACACCAAAAGAAAGCTCTGTCCGATTAAAAAAAATGGTACAAATATAATTTGGGTGCAGCGTTGCATGACCGCGCAATTGTCATTCAAAGTGCGACAGTGTTGAAAGCTGAAAATCGGCCTGGGCAGGAAGGGGGTGAAAGTGCCCGGTAGGCAAGTGGTTAGTCTGCTGGAAAAAAAACAGTCATACCTAAATACTGGAACAAATCTATGTACCTATTCCAACACCATGAACATTTTTGACTTTGGCAGACTGAAATGAACATCAGCACCTGGTAGTTACAAATCATCATCAGTGAGTTCAATATATAGTATTTTATATTATATTCATCCACCAGGATTCTGTTACCTTTGTATAAATGCATAGCTGAATTGCAGCATTGGAATATCAACCAATGAGGACTTCTGAAGAAGAAAGACAGGAAAACATGAATGAATTAGGACCAGTGGGTCTGTCACAGGAAAATGATGCTCCGAGATAATAGGAGTTACCTCTTCTCCTTTTATCTGTGGAGGCTTTTTGACAACCTCCTTGACCAGCTGCAATATGGTGTCAGTCTTCAGTGTTTTTAAGGCGCACACAAGGTCAACTAAGGTCAGCTGGGAGTCACTGGGTACTGGTATGATCTGCGGGAACAAAAAGGAATATTGAAAGGCTCTATAGTATTTGGGATGATAGTTTTGTAAATGCTGATCAGCTTCTTGGTTGCTGGCTCACCCTTTGACATCTCATGAGCCTAACTGCTGACCCATCATTGTGATAGGCAGCCTTACTAATAAAGGAAGGATGGAGTGGATAAGAGCCAAGAACCAAAAAGCAAGTTTTGAGCTCTCTGTATTTTGGGGGTCCACAGAAAATGTGAGGCAAGGGGAGGTAAGCCAGGGGCTTGACTAAACTTTTGTTGTGTGACTCCTAGATAACCATCCATAGGCCTGACCTCAGCTATTTGTTTGCTTTGGTTCAGTCCTACTCCCTGCATGCTTCATTTCCCATGACAATGCCAGTTGTCATGAGGCAGGGTGAGGGCATATGGCTGGCACTTGTGTTGGCAGAAGATCAAGATGGACTATGGCAAAGAGAAGTGAAGCTATAGAAAGTAAAATATACAACTTTAATTATCCCTCTCAGGCTGCTCAGGACACCACTGTAGTTAGGCATGCTGCATATTTGTATGGACATGGGGAATTAATATAATTTATATTTTGACTTTGTATCATAACCATATATTATTATTTTTATTATAATACAGGATTTATATAGTGCCAACAGTTTGCGCAGCACTAACAATGTAGAGGTGGACAGTACAATTACAATAGAGTAGCAACAGGAGGGCCCTGCTCACAGTCTAAAGGGAGAGTGAGGTGGTACAAAAGGTAATAGTTGCGGGGATGATCTGATGGAGGGGACTCAGGTACAGTTCTTAGGTGGGGGTGGAGTACACTTTCCTGAATAAGTGAGTTTTCAGGGATTGTCTAAAGGCGGACAGGGTAGGAGCTGACCGCACATTCTGGGGCAGGGAATTCCAGAAGATGAGAGAGGCTCTGGAGAAGTCCAGGAGGGGTGTATGAGGAGGTGGAGGAGGTAACAAGGGAGCTAGAGAGCAGGAGGTCTTGGGAGGAGCAGAGAGGATGATTTGGGCTATATCTGCAGATTAAGTTTTTGATGTAGCTGCGAGTGATGTTATACATCCAATTTTGATAAAAAAACATTAAAGTGATTGTAACATTAAAATGACAAACATGTTATACTTGTTAAATAACAAACATGTTATACTCACCTGCTCTGTGCAGTGGCTTTGCACTGAGCAGCCACGATCCTCCGCTTCTTGGGTCCCATGCCAGTGTTCCTGGCTCCTCCCAAATGTCGGGTGTCCCCACAGTAAGCAGATTGCTATGGGGGCACCTGAGCCAAGTCGCTGCTCTGTGTGTCCATTCAGACACAGAGCCGCGGTTTGGCCCCGTCTCCTCCATCTCCTTAGCTCACTGGCTGTGATTGACAGCAGCGGGAGCCAATAGCTCCCGCTGCTGCCAAAAGCCAATTAGGAGTGCAAGTTCCTGGAGAGGCAAGTCTCTTGTGAACATCGCTGGATCAAGAGGGGGCTCGGGTAAGTATTGGGGGGGGGGGGGGCTGATGCACACAGAAGGTCTTTTACCTTCATGCCTAGAATGCATGAAGTTAAAAAATATTGTGCCTTTACAAACACTTTAAATGCTAAGTGAACCCAAGAGCAAAAACACAATATATTGTAGCCTACAGTCCTTAGATGGTGTGGCTACATTAGTTGGCTTTTTTCAAGCGAAGAACATTTTCAGCAAATTAAGAAAATGTCTGTTGATCCTAGCAGATATGCAGTGTCCTAATCACCTACTGTGAGCTGCACCAAAGAATATCTTCCTTCATAGCTAACTTCTGTAAACTACAGATTGTAAACTACAAATTGCTCTGTTCCCTATGCAGTGAAGGTCAAGAAATGTGGACATATTTGTAGTCCATATCAGGAGAGCAGCCAAGGGTGAAAACCATGGCTCCCTCCATAGATACAGTGCAGGTTGTAGCCATGGACATAGTGGAGTTGATTTACTGAAGAGTGCAAAATCGGGTGCAACTCTACATAGAAACCAATCAGCTTCCAATTTTTTGCTTTTGTCAAAGCTTAATTGAACAAGCTGAAGCTAACTGGCTACCATGCAGCATCAGATTTTGCACTCCCCAGTTGTAGTAAATTAACCCCAAAAAGTGTATTAACTACCTGATTACCAGGTAAAAATAAACCAAAAGAAGCTTGAAAAATTAATATGAACACAGCCACCAAACCACTACATAGGCTGCAATATATTACATTTCTAGTTTGGGCGTTAGATACATTTTAAAGCAGATTGATTTTAGCAGAGAACATTTACCAGCACACATTTTCAAGGTACAAGAAGACACTGCAATCAATACAACATAACCTAATCAAATGCTGTGAGTTACCTTGGATTTACTCTGAGCCTTGTTGAACCTCTTCCTCTTCCAGACAGCAGCAACAGCCGCTATCAGCTGAACCCCCAGATGTCCTGTCAGTGGATTCAGAAATTCTAAAATTTTCTGTTTCAAAATCTGCAAAATGAAGCAAAATGAATAGGTACAACATATCTCTAGGGCATCAGACTATGCTTTCCTGTGTTGAAAAAAACAGCTTAAGCTCTAAATCAGGGGCCTCCAAACTTTCAAAACAAAAGGCCAGTTTATTGCCCTTCAAACTTTAGGAGGGCTGGACTGGGACCAGTAGGAGTATAAAATGCCCTGGTATGGGTGGCAGTAAACAATGCCATAGGTTTGGTGATCAGCAGGAGTGGGAGGAATAGTGCCCCATAATTGGTGTCAGTGGGGGGAATAGTACCCCATAATTGGTGTCAGTGGTGGGAATAGTGCCCCATCATTGGTGTCAGTGGGAGGAATAGTACCCCATTATTGGTGTCAGTGGTGGGAATAGTGCCCCATCATTGGTGTCAGTGGGAGAATTAACTCTCTATCTCAGGTGTCCGTGGGGTGATTAGTGGGAGGAATATTATCCCCATCATTGGTGTCAGTGACAGGAATAGTGCCCCATCATTGGTGTCAGTGGAAAGAATAGTGCCCCATCATTGGTGTCAGTGGGAGGAATAGCGCTCCATCATTGGTGTCAGTGGAAGGAATAGTGCCCCATCTTTAGTGTTCGTGGGAGGAATAGTGCCCCATCTTTGGTGTCCGTGGGAGGAATAGTGCCCCATCATTGGTGTCAGTGAGGGGAATAGTGCCTCGTATTTGTGGAAGGAAAAGTATCCCAAGGGCCGGATAAAGGCAAACAAAGGTCCAGGGCCCATGGGCAGCAGTTTGGAAACCCCTGCTCTAAATCAACATGAATGCATGGAAGTGGTTCATGGTAAGTACACTCCAGCATGCCCTAGGCCAGTGGTTCTCAACCCTGTTCTCAAGTACCCCCAACAGGCCATGTTTTCAGGTTTTCCTTTATCTTGCACAGGTGCTTTAGAGAAAGAGAAATTCACAAAACATGGCCTGTTGGGGGTACTTTAGGACAGGGTTGAGAACCACTGCCCTAGGCTACAAGCAGAGACAAGTAGAGAAAGGCTGCATGAAATAGAATTCAGTATAGGTTCTGATACATACATATGGGGATAAATAGCACAGTGTAGTGTACACATGATGTGTATTTGAGAATAACATTTTTCCTTACTTTAGTGGTTTTGAAATAAACAGATGAAGAAGCTTTAATGGTCCCCAGAAGATCAGAGGGCCTCCTCTCCCGCTCCTGCTTGGTGATGACACTCCAAAGAAGGGAAAGACTATTAACAATTCGAGGAAGTTCTTCAAGCAGAGTGTTACGAGCGTTCTTCAGATTAGCGGGGTCAAATGCTGAGGACTAAGAAGACAATACAAGATAAAATAAAAACTTGCATCTCATTGGCACAGATCTGAGAGCTGCAACAAGGAGAATAGCATATTAAAAAGCTATTATATTTCCTGACATAAAAGTGATTCCCGGTGACGTAATTGGCCGCGCCCGCACTCCCTCAAGAGGGGACAGGACACCTCAAAGACAGGTATCCACTCCCCCCCCCCGCCCCAAAAGGTGCCAAATGTGACACCGGGGGGGGGTTAATCCAACGAGCGGAAGTTCCACTTTTGGGTGGAACTCCGCTTTAACCTCCTCTTCCCCTTCTCCCTATTATTTTCCTGCTGATTTTTGTATTTCTATTTTATTAACCTGTGATTTTTTTTTTGTTTTATTTATATTGTTTATTGTCAAATTAAGGCGACCCGACTTCAGAGGCGACTGTGCTAGGCGATTTGAATGCTACTTCAAGGCGACTTACAACGCAACCTGAAGCGACCTCCATGCCTGCCGACTTTGCCTGTGGCCAATCAGAGACGAGAGGGAGGGGGGTTGCCTTCAAAAATTATTTTATTTTTCCTGTAAAGTCGCTTCCATATAGTTGGGGGATCCAACTTGGAGGCGACTTCCATTGAATTCTATGGACACAAGTCAGATAGAAGTCGCCTTGAAGTAGTACAGGAACCTTTTCTGAAGTCGCCTTGAAGTCGGAGCGACTTCAGTAGTGTATATTAAGACGGCTCCCATTCATTTCAATGGGATTTTGGATGTCAAGCGACTTGAGGCAACTTGGGGCAACACAAGTCGGATCGCAAGTTGCCTAGGTGTGAACAGAGCCTTAAAATATATTATTTATATTATTCATTTGTAAATAACTTTACAGTTCTTTGTATGAGAATAATAATTTTAATGTTATTTTATTCAGGAAAAAATCACATAACAAAATGCTTACTTTTTATCTACAGTAAAACATTTTTTTAAATTAATATAGCTCAAAAAAGATGGTAGTGCCACTTTAACTGCAGTAGAGAAAAGTGAGTTCATCCTCATGGCTATGCTGCTGGGCAGGGCTGTCCGAATCTCAGGACCAGCTAGACAAAACAATAAATCCTTTGAAAGGTATAAATATTACTGGCTGTGATAGATGTATAGACGGTATGAATCAGAAATAAATATTACCTATAAATGTTGGTTATTTTTATTACTTGCAGACAAAAAGATGAATCAATAAAAATGGTACCTTCTTTGCTTGCGTTGGATGATCCAGAAGGCAGAAATGACCGATGTTGGTAAGGCCCTCCAGTAGTGTGAGTGGGTAATCAGGGGAAATGTTCTCTCGTTTGCACGGCGTGCTGTTAGGGGAAAAAAAGAAAAACCTGATTAAAATCCAGAGAAATGTTAAAGCCTGAATTTAAATATTTTTTTTAAAACAGCACAAGGGACGGTACTTACATTTAATGAGAAGGGTCCCTTGTGCTGATACTAGCTGTCCTAGTTAATATTACCGTTCCCCACAGTGGTAATCTTCCACTGCTTCAGGATACAGCTACTGGACTTCTCATTCACTTGTCAAGAGTACCGACTATGCCAGCACTTTGCGTCCCCCGTCCCCCCGCCTCCAGTCATAGAAGTTGTACTAATGCTTCCAGCAATTAAATAGCTCTATGAATCTGCTTGTCCTCCATTTCTCCAGACTGGACTGGCCCACATTTACAACCATTGTCTCTTTAGATCATGACACAGCATTCATTTTTATTTTGACCTTGTTCCTGTGTTGATAAACCACTTTTATTAGTTGTAACAGACAAGCCGCTGCTCCAGGTGGTCTGACTGATACTATCCTCCACACCTTTCCCGAGTTCAGATGCCAGCCCAGTTTGTCTTACTGCATGCAATGTAAAATCCAAAAGTCTGAATGGATGCACTCCAAGACAACATACAACTTTGAGTAAAAGCAGGCAAATATCATGGCACTGTGAGGTCAACGCATTTCATGCTGTCTCAGTGCTTACTCATGACTAATATTCAGGACAGTTGAAGTCACTATGACTTTACCCACCGGGTCACATATGTGCGATGCGGGGATTACAGAGCCAGTTGCCGCATCGCATTCTTCCCACGGGCAGTTCACACTGCCTTCTGCGAACGTCATTACAAAGTTGACACCCCCACTTTTGTTCACAGATCACAATGCGAACTGTGAACTCGCACATGAATCGGATCGCATGGGTGTTCTCACCCATGCAATCCGATTCGTGTGCGAGTTCACAATTCGCTTTGTAATGACACCCGCAGCGGTTCGCAGAAGGCAGTGTGAACTACCTGTGGGAAGAATGCGATGCGGGAACCGGCTCTGTAACCGCGCAGATTCCCACATCGCACATATTTGAACCAGATGCGATTCCATGGCGGGAAAAAAAGGTCCCTGCACCTTGTTTTGTACGAATCTAATGTGAGTTCAGCCATACAACTGTATGGCTGAACTCGCATTGCTCAGAGATCGGCACCTGAGGTGTGGGTGCGAATCACATGCGATCTCTGAGATCACACAAGTGTGGTCCCAGGCTCAGTCACACATATATTAATGGTTATCATTGGAAAACATGGGGTACGACTTGTCATATAACTCTGATGTCCAAAGTCACAAGACAAGTCTTCCCCAGTGTGTGGGCAGAGTCTTGAAAGTCAAGGCAGCAGCATTTTTTGCTGGGAAAGAAATCAATGTATGCATATGGAGAGGCACAGAGAGGGGTGGAGGATAAATGGAGTTTGATAGTCAGGCAGGGGTGATAACGCTGTTTAGGATTTCAAAGCAGCAAAGGCAATGCGTTGTCAGCTCAAACTGAACAAAGTGAAGAGCACACTAAATTTTATGGCAGTCAGATTAACAGTTATTTTTCTGTACCTGTAGCTTTTTAAAGGGATATAACATGGGGAAATCTGCCTGTATTGCAGAGATGTACTGACTAAGTTTTGTTATTATACATTTCAACTTGACACATCCAAGGGCAGAAAAGGGAAACAAGAGGGCTTACACAAGGGAGAGAGGACTCATTGTGGACATCATCGGTTTGTTAATGTTCACTACTACAGCAGTCCACTGCTCAATAAGCACACAAAAGGAAGGGAAATTCAAGCTTCTGAAAAGTGGTTGCATCACCCACTATGCACCCATTTACGCACCCAGACAGAGTGGATCACAAATGAATGCTAACTGCAAATCTTTTGGCATGCATAACATTTTCTACAACTGTTTGAACTGTGTTTTTAATGGTCTGGCTTTACTTTGCGTTTAATTATATCTAAGATAATAAATCTATTAAGATGACAGAGAAACTTACCTTATTTTTACTGACTCATTTTCATACTGCTTCACAAGTTCATCTAGGTTCTTACATATTTGTGCAACAAATGGAGCTACAGTTAAGCCCAGAGATTTTCCAAAATAAGGTAGTGAGGACGTGACCAGGGCCACCCATGGAGGGTGCATTCCATAGCCGTACTCTGGACGCAGTGCCCTCACAACAGCAGAGACAAACAAGCCCTGCGAAGTGATTGCATGTGACTGTACATACTGCATAGCATTTATAGACTGCTGGAAATTCACCCCCCGATGCCATTCCTTAGAGAGGTCCACTGGTGTGTCTTGGTCCTCTTGAAGTTGACGTAGATGATGCTCAAGAATAATTAGAACCTGGAGCAGTTTCAGCAGCTCAATTTGAAGAGGATGTTCACTCCAAATCTGGTCCTGACCAAAATTTATAACACTCTCTTCAAACAAGCCTTCATCTCCTAGGTCTTTGTTTCCACCAAGTGACACTAGTTCATATTTCTTCTGACTTGTGTACATAGAAGCAGACAAAGACAGAAGGACAAACTCTTGGACTTTGCATCTCTCAAGCAGGCTATGGATGAAGTCAACGTTTTTACCCTCTGAGTTCTTGGCCATAGCAGCCAACTGTGACATCACCCTAATAAGAACTTCCACACTCTTCACTTGGACATCACGATTGCCGAGGACATCCTTATGACTGACTTTGAGGTAACAAGGGTAATAGGAACGTAGGAAGCTCAAACAGAGGTACGTCAACAGTTCAATCAGCAAAGAATGAGGGCACATTGATGGAGACTGGGTCTGAAGCTTGCCGTAAAAGCTTTGTCCAACAAGGGCCTCCTGGTGGCGTGCAAGAAGGTTGTAAATCAAATTAAGGTGTGCGGTGGAGCTAGTGTCCATGCTGGTACTAGCTACAGCTTCAATAAACTCCTTTGGATTGGTTTTGAGAACAGCTTCCAGAACAGAGAAGGCATACAACACTCTCTTAGAGTCATAGGGTTGCAGGTAGAGAAGGATGTGTTTGAACAAGGCCTCAATCATCTCCTCTTTCTCTTTTTGCTGTTTTAAAAGTCTGGTGCTTTTGATGACCTGAAGTTCCACTTCTGCTTCATCGTCACTAGAGAGAGATTCTGAGGTCTGCGTCACATCAGACTCAGTACGTACCAAGTTTAGTAATGCATTAGGCCTAGCTGCATCCACAGAGGACATGTTGGGCTGCCAAGGAGGCCTAGAAGAACTGTGGCCATCTATGTTGTCACTGCATGCTTGGTCATTACTGACGTCTGCAGAACTAGGGGTAAATAAAGAAGAGTTTTCACTGACACTTTGCCCAATGCTGGTGTCTGCGGATTCTGTGTGTTCACTGTCCTCTTGGTCATTGTACCTACAAAATGGAGGCTCAGTGTTATTTGAGGCCCATTCATTCTTCATCCTTTCAGGATCCTTCTCAACCTCAGCCCAAATGGCCTCTCTGTCAACTGTGGTAAACTGGGGAAAGTTTTCTTCAGAATTACTCTCAGGAAGCTCATAAATTCCTGCTGTGTCTTTTAATGAAGATCTTTTCCTTCTGCACCAGTAGCTAATTTCTTCTACAAGTAAAGAAAAAGATAAGTTAAGGTATTGTTTGATACGTGCACCTTAATTATATAGCAAGATTTCTCAGGAAAAATTCATTATAAGGATTTGTACTTCCCACAACTCTCTTGCTGCTTCTTTTAAAGAGAAGTATGGGATTTTTTTTATTGTAGAATCATACTTACCTAGGTGGGTGCAACATCAGTCTGAACCGAGGGATCAAACACTGACAATCACTCGGTTTTCGGAGTTCCCTGAGCAGAGAGCTGGTGACTGCGCTGGGCTGTGGAGGGGGTGGGAGCAGTCGGCTCAGCCGGTGCCCTTCCAGGCATGTGGGTGGATCCCGACCTCATTGTTGTGATCTTTCCTGAGCCTGGACCGGCTCTGTGGCATCAGCCAGCTGTCTGCTGAAAACGGGTCACAGGCGTGTCCATACAGACTGCACTCCTGTGATCCACAGGTGAAGTACAGCCAAACAAGCTTTGGCTGTACTTCTCCTTTAATATTACTCTGCCAGTCATGAAATGACTTATCAACATGAACAAGAAAAGCTCTGCCTCTACAAAGGTGGCTGCCTCCACAGAGAGATACGGTGCACAACAAGGCATTGCAAGACAGCAATTGGGAAAGATCAGCTACAGACAGACCACAGGCAATATTGGTTACTAGTCCTTTGCTGGCCTTTTTCGGGCACAGAATCCAGAGTACACGTCGTCTTTCAAGTGGCCCTGTTGCTAGTATATCAAAATCCAAACAGAGCCACCTATTAAACCAATGTCTTCTAGAAACACAGTGGCTAGAGGGAGTATGAGATGTGCTCTCCGACACTCATGGACATGTCAGATAGCAGCAGTGCCTGTACCTGTTAAGGACAGCAAAACCTGGACCTGCCGCCTGCTGGAAAGGTAAGCATTAAACAGAGGGCTCGACAAACCATGGGCACCAGGTCACCATGGCGACCAGAAACCGCGTCCTGGCTAGCGGCAGTTGATCCTTCTCTCCCCTACTATCTTAAAACAGCATCTCTGATTCAGTGAAGAGCCGTTCTCTGATGAATCTGACAGCTGTTAAAGATAAACAAAAGTCCAGGCAGCCTGCCAAGTTTCTGACAACATGGTTGATAAGTATAATCTGGAGCGGCTTCATAAAAGGTATGCATAGAGATTTCTTCTTTACAGGCCTAGATAGATTAGTCTTACAATGTCGCTGCAGCTAGATTTAGAGTTAGTTCTTTTTAAGCTGAACGTCTAATTGTAACTAAAGAAAATTGGCAGCTTCCTGTCATACCTGAGGAGTTCTTCTGCTTAATGCAATGGACAGATGTCCTCTGTGTCTTGGGATGGAGCAGCAGCAATAACACGGGTTCCAGAATCCGAGCAACATCGTTTAAAGAGAGGGCACGCACCAGCCAGCCCTGAGCCGCTGCACCGATAGCTCCATCAGTACAGTTCAGGCTGTCCAGGACAACAAACAGGGACCTGCACAGGAGAACAGATGTCAATAACTAATACAGACAGCTGCAGCCTCATCAACTAATACAGTAGGCTTCCATTTTTGACCTTTGTTTCTGAAAATGCTACTTATCTGGTTGTCATGTCACTGCTCTGGCTTCAATGCTGTCTGAGTCAATGATCAAAACACAATTCCAAGTCATATAAAGCAATATAAAGTTATGCTGGGTTGGCGCTACCCTTAAAAGCTCTATAATCTATTTTAGCTATTTTGATTGACTTGTAAACAATAGGATTTGGTTATAAGTGAATATATTCACTATATGTTTAGATATAAACCTCAACCAGTAAGGGGATACTGGTGAATAATTAATGAATCTATGTGCAGTGATAAATCATAAAAGCATTTTCATGTTATTAAATGTAAATATAAATCTTGTAGACATATTTCATATTAAATATAAAGTGCAATATGTGTGCATATAGCTGTGCTGAAAAATACCAATTGCAACAGGTTGCAAGCAATTCATCTGTACATAAATATGTTAAAAAATAATAAAAAGAAATATACATATAAAATTCATGCAAAAATCTTATTAAATAAGTAGGTATATATATAAATATATCCCAGTGCTTCCTACACCGTGTAAACAATAGAACTGTGAATAAATTAAAGCGCCACCCCACACAGGGGTAAAGAGCAGAGGCGCCTGTCTAGGCAGATATTGAGGGGTCTTTGGCTGGTCCTATTCTCAGTAAATCCGCTCCGTTCTCCAGGCAAGGGTCCTATTCAGATTTCCAGATCACCAGGATCCTCCGTGTATATGGTTAACATCCGCGTTGTAAAAAGAAAAGAGACAACTCCATAGTGTACTCCGATAAAATACCAGTTATTTTATTTAAATAGAGGTATTTGTGCATTAAAGTCCAATTCCTTAATGAAAAGAATGAAGGTCACAAAAAGTCCTAAGTCACTGCCTATCTGCCTAGACAGGTGCCTCTGCACTTTACCCCTGTGTGGGGTGGCGCTGTCTGGTAAGTGGGGTACCCATAGGGCAGCACGTGTGATTCACTGAAGAATATCCAGTGGAATCCTTTGGAAACCGCTTGAACGATTGAGCACAAATTATATAAAAGGACACTGTTTTCACTGATATGAACAGCTATTAATTTATTCACAGTTCTATTGTTTACACGGTGTAGGAAGCACTGTGATATATTTATATATATACCTACTTATTTAATAAGATTTTTGCATGAGTTTTATATGTATATTTCTTATTATTTTTTTTAACATATTTATGTAAAGATGAATTGCTTGCAACCTGTTGCAATTGGTATTTTTCAGCACAGCTATATGCACACATATTGCACTTTATATTTAATATGAAATATGTCTACAAGATTTATACTTACATTTAATAACATGAAAATGCTTTTATGATTTATCACTGCACATAGATTCATTAATTATTTACCAGTATCCACTTACTGGTTGAGGTTTATATCTAAACATATAGTGAATATATTCACTTATAACCAAATCCTATTGTTTACAAGTCAATCAAAATAGCTAAAATAGATTATAGAGCTTTTAAGGGTAGCGCCAACCCAGCATAACTTTATATTGCTTTACATACTTCTTGTACTAGGAAGTACCTGTTGGGGCAGCAAACCCTACCGAAAAAGTAATTCCTCAGCTATCCTGAGCGCAATACCCACCCACTTTAACAATTCCAAGTCAGGATTTCTGATTTGGATTACTTGCTGCATGTTGGTTCAGAGTCAGTAATTCAGGAAGTCCTGAAGCCAAAGGCAGCCAGGTATCTAGTATTTTTATAAAGTTGGGAAGCAATGGTAAACTATATACTTTTTCTGTCATTAAACAATGGGAAATCCATATCTGTGGCAAAACAAGACTTGATCTGGCGAATGGTCAGCAGGTAAATTATGTTTTATAACTACGGCAGGTGATCCATTAGGCTTCCAACTGCAAATGAGCCATGAAAAAAGAATTTGCCACATAATAAATATAACCCTAAGCTTTTGTCCACGCACGCTTACTGCAATTTTTATTACCTGTATTAATAATAACAATGCACCATCCTTTATATTCATTATATTATAACAATGTTGCTAAAAAAAAACAAATTGAAATCACAAAGAAATAGACATAGATTTAGATGCAAGTCTAATCTACATTTTCTCTGAAGCATGATCCGTGTTTGGATTGCAGTTCAGAGGCTATTGACTGGTGAGAAAGCAATATGATGCCTCCTCACTGCCGGTTTTAACCCCATTCTGCCAACATGCTGCCTGATGCTGTTTGCCTGAATGTGTCGCTTGCGGCCCGTTGATCGCTACACATCAGGTACACTTTGCCGTGGTTGCGATGCTTCGCTTCTGATGTAAACACCCCCATCCGCTGCCTATTTCATCTTAGGGGGGGGGGGGGGGGGTTGTAGGGTTGCCACCTCATCCCTTTAAACCCAAACACGTATTAATTACACAGGTTCGGGGGCTAATTTAATGCAGATAAGGCACTAAATGAGTTTAATTACCACCTTAATCAGCCACAGAAGCTATGTAATTAATATGTGTTCCAGTTTAAAGGGACCCCAACCACACATCTAAATGAGGCCTTAGAGCAGTGTTTCTCAACTCCAGTACTCAAGGCGACCCAACAGGTCATGTTTTCAGGATTTCCCTGCTGTGGTAATTACTAAGGCAGTGAAACTGATCAAATCACCTGTGCAAAATAATGGAGAGCTTGAAAACATGGCCTGTTGGGACGCCTTGAGGACCGGAGTTGAGAAACACTGCTTTAGAGCCAAATATAGGCCTGCAGTGTCAGATTCTAAAAAAAAGTACAACAGCACAAGTTTTAAAAAGTCACCTGTCAAAGGATCGGTTGTGAGAAGTGACACGGCTGCCTTGTATTTCTCTTGTCAGGTGCCAGATTACTGAGAATCGGAACAAAGCTTCCAACCTAGTCACCTGAGATGAAAGATGTAAAAAATAAAATATACATCCTCACGTGTTAACACAGCAATATTCAATGGCATCTCATGGGCCAGTGTGCCATTCTTCATGGTTTTTAAGCCTTAGTGCATCATTATTCCGGGATCCCAAGTGCCAGTGGGTCGTTGTTATGGGATCCTAGGCGTCAGTGTGACATTTTCTAGGATCCAATGTTAGTGTGTCATTGTTCTAGGATCCAATGTCAGTGTGTCATTGTGCTAGAATCCAATGTCAGAGTGTCATTGTTCTAGGATCCAATGTCAGTATGTCATTTTTCTAGGATCCAATGTCAGTGTGTCACTGTTCTGGCTTTTCAAATGTCAGTGTTCCATTGTTCATGGATTCCAAGTGTCAGTCTGCCATTGTTCTGGGATCCCAAATGTAAGCGTGCCATTGTTCTGGGATCCCCGATGTCAGTGTGCCATTGTCCTAGGATTCTCCGTGTCATTAATATGGGATCCCCAGGATCAGTGTCTATAATCAACCTGGGATATACATTGTCAGTGTGTCATTGTTCTAGGATTGTGTTGGTGAGTCATTGTTCTCAGCGTGCCACTGTTCTAGTATTGATCCCAGAGAAAATCCAGAATATTACCTTATCATTGTCCAGCAGGGTCTGGCAGATGATCTCCTCACAGATGTTAGCGGATGGGGCCAAGCAATGCAGTCGGTAGAAAAGCTCCACACAGGTGATATGGTGTTCTCTGGTCTCCATGTTTAGCTGATTCCACAGAACATGAGCCACTCTCTGCCAGGAGAACACTGTTATATTATCTTTCCAAACAACAAATGTCACATTAAATAGGCAAGGTTAAAAATGGCATCTCATCTTCTCCTGCACACATTTAGGCTCCATGCACATTGGCTTAAAAAACGTTGCTTCTACATGAGTTTTGTGTTCTGCCTGTAGAAGCAGTTCAATGTTATCCTAAGTGTCCATGTACATTAGGAGGATTACAGGCATATTTTGAGCTAAACGTTTAGGCCCCTTTCACACGGGCGGATAGAATTCAGCTCTTACCTGCGGATAGATGAAGTTATCTACCACAGCTAAACTCAGACAATGCTTTCCTATGGCCCCAATTCACACACTGCATTTAGCGACGGTTTGGTTACATGAGGTTTTGTGTGGTTAGAAAAAAAAGATTTGACTGCGTCCAGCAATGATTTTTATCGCAGCTATCTGCACATAACTGCGGGTAATCGCAGTGTACTATTACACCTGCAGCAGGGGTAACAAGGAAAGAAAAACAACAGGACGCACATTAGAAATGGCAAGAATGTTCCACCGCAGCTAAACGCAGCTGCATGTAAAAGGAAGTAATCGCTGCTAATCGCAATGTACAACTGCAAGTGATCGCTGTGCCTGGAGTCTTGGAATTTCAAAATAACAAAACATGCTTTTATCAGCGGCAGGAGAGTCGCCCGTGTGAAAGGGGCCTCAGAGGCAGTAAAAAAACCTTCTGGTCCGCGTTTCAGATTGGAGCTCACTGGCAGAAAAAAATGTAAAACTCTCCTAAACTTGTTTAAACTTTGTACAAATAATGCTCTATATGAGCGATTTTTACTGCCTAGAGAACAGACTTTTTTTTAGGTCCAATGTGCATGGAACATTAGGGCAGCACATAAAAATAATAGGATTCCTGAGCACAACACCAAAATGTTTTGATACATGAGCTACAGACTAAGGGTAAAAGAGTCCTGAATGAGGACATAGCTGAATATTCAGTCTTTAGTGTCGTTATTAAAATTGTGCAGCTTTATTTATAAATCTTCATACATGCCCTTTTACTTGCTTGCTTTTTCTTTGCCTGAGCCTGACACTTCAGATTTAGCCTGGGTTCACACTGACAGCGGGAATGAAATGGTGCAAATTCAGCTGAACTCGCACCATTTCATTCCCGCATGTCAGTCCTGACTTCGGGGACGATCTCAGAAACATCTGTGTGGGTTGCTGCACAGATGTTTATGTACCCCAAAGTCACCAAAAGTAGTACAGAAACTACTTTTGGGAATTTGGACAGTGCCATTGCCGGTAATTGGCGCCGATTTGGCATGCAATTTAACATGTCAAATCGCATGCCGAATCGCTCCAATGTGAATCTAGGCTGAGTGTTAGCAATGAGAAGTCACGGTAAGTGTGTGAAGGCAGGCCAGCTGTTTGCCTTCACACATTAGGGGAGATTTCCTAAAACTGGAGAGTGCAAAAACTGGTGCAGCTGTGTACAGTAATCAATCAGCTTCCAGTTTTTTTTTTTTGTTAAAACTTAATTGAAAAAGCTGAAGTTAGGCCCCTTTCAAACATGTGGAACGTTCAGGTCCACCTGTCAGTTTTTCAGGCGGACCTGAACGGACACTTCATGTAACTATGGAGCGACGGATGTCAGCGGTGACATGTCCGCTGACATCTGATCCGCTAAATCCAGACGGATGGAAACCCTAATTTCCATCCGTCTGGCAGATCGGATGAAAACGGACAGGTGGATACGTTTTCATCCGATTCCCATAGAGGAGAGCGGGGCTCTGACAGGTCCGTCCCTGCACAGTGAGCGGAGACGGATCTGTCATCTGCCGGCTCAGCAGGGAACAACAGATCGATCCCCGCTGAGCAGCGGAGTCTATTAAAATGGACCCGCCTGTGTGAAAGAACCCTTAGAAGCTGCTTGGCTACCATGCACAGCTGCACCAGATTTTGTACTCTCCAGTTTTAGTAAACCAACCCCATTCTCTCCCAAGTCCTAGGAGTGTATGATGGGATGAGATTCCAGCACAACGTCTTCAGGGAAGGCTTTCCACAAGAGTTGAAGTACGTCTGCGGGAATTTGTGTTCATTCAGCCAAAAGAGGTTGGGCAGATCTGGCTCACAATCAGCTTTCCAATTTATCCCAAAAGTTTTCAGTAGGGTTGAGGTCAGGGCTCTGTGCAGGCCACTTACAGATTCATCAAACCTTGTCTTTATGGTGCTGGTTTTGTACACGGCGCACAGTCATGTTGCAACAGAAAAGAACCGCAAGGCACAAATGTCTTTGTATGCTGTAGTATTAACATTAGCCTTTACTGTTACCTACTGTGAGACATCTGCCCCATAAAATATACAGGATAACTAACTAGATATTGTAAGGGCAACTACTGAGTATACTGAACTAATATGAACTGGGATGTCACATACCTCCAGGAAGTGGTGACATAGCTAAAAAACTGTACAAAAGGTCTACCTATACTTTCTCTGTAACAGATTTATTATAGCAAGTATCTTAAAAGGACTTTCCCACAATCAACAGAAAAGTGAACATCTCTTTAAAGGATAAGTTGACCTTTGGGAACATGTTACATATTCCACCCATATTTAGGGTGGAACATGTTCTAGCTCCTGGCCTCTGTCCCCCCAGGAGCGACATGTTATTTCTGGGTTCGCAGGCTCCGGCACAGTGATTGGCCGGAGCCGCAATGTCACTCCCGCATGCCAGCCCTGAAGAAACAGCATGAGCGGGCCGTTTCTTCAGTGCGCTGATCATATTGGTGCAAGCGTATATGGTAAATATCTCCTAAACTGTGCAGCTTTAGGAGATATTTACAGTACCTACAGGTAAGTCTTATTGTAGGCTTACCTGTAGGTACAAGTGGTGTAACTAGGTTTACAACCACTTTAATTGTTCAACTTATCTGCGTCATTGGCTAAACAAGAAGTCCATGCCTTTCACAGGCCCAATGGTGTGGAGGGAGCATGAAAATGTTACATGAAAAACCAATAAATGAATGGAAAGTAATATTATTGATATCAATAAAAAGATAAATTCATGACTGGTGTTGCACCATTCTCATTGCTATATCACATTTTGTAGAAAAGTTATGGAGCATAATCGCACACCCCCCTCATAATTTTGAATTATTTTGATGCAATTTTGACCTGAAGCTGTATCTTGGAAACTGGAGCCAATTAATACTCAGGACTTAATTTTCCATTGTTAGTGACCCAATTCTAGTAAAATTTAGCTACTTTCATTTCCGAGGCTTTCTCCTTGTAGACCAGTGTAATAAATTCACTTTTTTTTCCATATACAGTATGTGCATGTATTGATTTTGCTACAAAGGTGAACTTAGAATATCATCAAAAAGTTAATTTATTTCAGTAAATCAAATCAAAAAGTGAAACTCATATTTTATATAGATTCCTTACACACAAGGTTATATATTCCAAACATTTCTTTATTTTAATGATCATGGTTTCCAGCTACTGAAAACCCAAAATTCAGTATCTCAGAAAAATTGAATATTGTGAAAAAGTTCAACATTTTAGACTCATGGTGTCACACTCTATTCAGCTAATTAACTCAAAAATGTAAAAGGTTTCCTGAGCCTTTAACCTCCCTGGCAGTAATCCCGAGTGTGGCTCAGGGTGGAATTTCAGTACCATTAGCGGTAACCCCGAGCCACACTCGGGATTGCATTGCTGGATCCAGGCAATGTTACTCACCTTGTCCCCTGGATCCAGCGACGTCCTCCCGCGGTGTCAGCGTGTCTGTCCCTCCGCCCGATGCCTCTGTGTGCCGGGCTCCGTTCCCTGCGAGCGTCGCACGGGGACGGAGACCGGCGGGAAATTCAAATAGTGAAACACACAGTACACTGTAATCTGTAAGATTACATTACTGTATCAAACCATTTCACATCCCCTTTGTCCCTAGTGGTTTGCCCGGTGCCCTGCATGCACTTTTATATTATATATATATGTCATTCTTTCTGCCTGGAAACATGAGAATGTCCATAGCAACCTAAAAGCGTCCCTTTACGTCAAAAAGGGATTTTATTAAAACTTACCGTAAAATCCTTTTCTCCGAGTTCACTGACAGACGCAGCTCTTCATGACTTTGTGGGGTTTTAGGTTCGTCTTACCAGGAGTTAACTAGGCAGGGAAAAGAAATCAGCTGGCCCCTCCCCTGGGGGCCGTCCTCTTTTCCTACATTAAAACCCCCCTCCCAGAGGAGCTCTCCAGTTTGTACACAAGCCGTACCAAAACAGAGCCCAGAGGGGTGGGTGCTGCGTCTGTCA
>BLSH010138632.1:961434-979606 GCA_018402905.1 Glandirana rugosa
CATGCTGTTACCCATCATACACGTCCTCTTACGCTTAACGTATATAATGACTAGAAATATGTGACTCACGATAATGGATATATGTTTTGACTATAGAGATGTGCCTCACGGTACGTCACATGTATATAGTCACAGTATATATCAATTATCGTGAGTCACATATCTCTAAACACAATATATATCCAATATCGTGGATGACGTACTCGTCAGTGACAGTGTGACTCGGACAATGTCTGATTTTGTTTATGATTCGACGACCGCTAGTGACTGGACGTGTGTTCCGTCCGACGACGAGGAGTGCATCCCCGCCATGGGAGACAGCAAGTGGGTGTCAAGAAAAGAACCGGAGGTGGCAGAGTGTGAGGAGCAGCAGCCTGCCTTGTGTGCAGGTCAGTGATCGCCAGCAGCTTAGTATTTGTTTTAGTCTGTAACAGGCTCAGTGTGACAGTGACTGCTCATGCAGTAGGTGCTATAACCTATATATAACACAAATCTCTATACACTGAGTGCTATTAACTATATATGACACTGATATATGTACACTGCATGGCACTCCGTGTAGAGATATCAGTTTTGTATATAGGTAATAGCACTCAGTGTATAAAGATCAGTAATATATGCAATTCGCATTCTCCTGCACATACTACCCATTGTCGTACACTCCGTACCCCTCTCCCTGCACATTCTACCCACCGCCATACACTCCGTACCCCTTTCCCTGCAAATACTAACCACCACCGTACATGCTACCCACTGCCATAGACTCCGCATCCCTCTCCTGCACATGCTACCCACCACCATACACTCCATACCCCTCTTCCTGCACATGCTACCCACTGCCATACACTCAGCACTTCTCTCCTGCACATACTACCCACTGTCATACGCTCCCCACCCCTCTCCTGAACATATTGCCCACTGCTGTACACTCCGTACCCCTCTCACTGCACATACTACCCACCGCCATACACCCTGCACTGTACATTTCCTATTTAACATTACCACATTCTGCACTGCATGTCAGTCATCTCAGACCCTATTTAACCCCCCCTTAAGCCATGCCCAATATTTAGCGCAATTTAACCACTTGTTTTTTGGTTTTACCCCCCCTTTCATGACCAGCCCATTTTTTACAATACTGCACTGCGTTACTTTAACTGACAATTGTGCGGTCGTGGGACGATGTGTCCTTTTTTCCCACAAATAGAGCTTTTTTACTCTTACGTTCACTGACAGACGCAGCCCTTCATTAGACAAGTGGGGTTTATGCTCATATCACTAGGAGTAGACTAGGCAAAATAAAACAAAAGCATAGATTGGCCCCTCCCAGGGGGCCGTCCTCACCTTAGTATATAACCCCCTGCTAGACAATAGCATATCAGTTTTTATTGCCTAGTGCAAGGAGCAGACCTGGTTCCCTATGGGATCTGCAGTCTCTGAGATTTTTCTGATGAAGACTGCTATCAGGAAGCCGGCTGGTGGTATAGAGGATAGGTAGAATCCAAAAACGTTCCCCAGTCCGGCCAACGTCTGTGCCAGCTACCCTTAGCCTTGGCGGGGACACGCCGCATAGGGCCCGTTCCGTGCGGGTTGCCAGTGGCTAAAACCCACTTGTGCCCAGTGACTGGTTTTGTGCCTGTCCAGTGGCCTGGCCAGCAGCATCCCTCTCCATGGGGAGGAAAGTCTGCTCCGGGTGGCTACCCGCTGCGCCCGTCGGAACGGTGAGTGAACCCCTCTTCCGTTCTAGGGGCGCGGAGAGTGGGCACCTGGGCAGCGTCTGAGGTAGCCGACCAGTGGGGACTTACTAGTGGGGACACACTGGGGTTGTCATCCTGTCCCCCCCTTTCCCCTTCCCCTCCCCCCCGCAATACCGCACTGACCGTTTTGAGCACTGTGTTCGGACGTTTCACCACAACCGTTCGCCGCCATTTTTCCGTAGCTCGGCATGTTTGGATGGCAGCGGCCATTTTTCTATAGCCCATGTGGTCTTCAGCCTGTCCTCTGGCGGCCCCCAGTGGCTTTTCTCTGTATTACGGGAAGGTGATAAAAACGGCAGAAGCACTTCCGTTTTCGCTAGGACAGCGTGGCTGACAGACGCGGCGGTGCAGGCTCTTGAAGTGGAGTGTTTTTTCAGTTCTCATTCCGGTCACAGCGCTGAGGCATCAAAACAGCAAGTATAGCTGGCTCTGCCTGGGTGCTGGTAGCGGTGGGTGCAATCCTTCCAGGTCTCCCTGGCTGATTGGTGGGGTAGAGGTGGTGGTCAGACAGTGCCAGAAGTCTGGGATGTCAGAGGCCGGCAGTGCTATGGCAGGGGTACCTGCGGAGCAGCAATCCACGCCGGGGTCCCTGGTGTCCTTAGAACAGCTGAGGGCTGTATTTGGTGAATTTTTTTCCCCGTGCGGGTTTCGGTCCCGACTCCAAGGGTCCCAAGAAACGCCCGCCCCCCCCCCCGTCATTCTTCGGGGAGGATTCGAAACCAGAGAGTGCCACTGATATTCGCGAGTCCATGCGGCTTGACCAAGCAGGGGAGTCGCATGAAGCCGCATATATTTGTGGGTCGCTTAAGCCCCCTAGGTCCCCCAGGGCCTACCCTTATGATCAGGTTTTTGAGCAGGCGGTGTTCAAGGAATGGCTGCGGCCGCAAAATTCCTTCGCTTTGCCCAAACGCTTTGCTGTTCGTTATCCCTTTGAGGATAGTTTCACTAAGAGGTGGGCTTCCCCAGCAGTGGACCCACCGGTGGCCCGTCTGAATTAGGCGACGACCATTCCCTTCGAAGGGTCTCCGTCCTTTAAAGAGGCGGCCGATCGCCACACGGAGGCAGTGTCTAAGGCACTGTTCTTGTTGGCTGGGTCAGCCATGTGGCCAGCTCTGGCAGCTGCTATGGCGGCGCAATCTCTTGTCGAGTGCGCTACCACATTACACTCCGTTTTGACTTGTGAGTTTGTGCAGGCTGAGGTGCAACGGGCACAACACTTGGGAGAGGGTCTCCGCTACCTATGTGATACTGCATTGGACCTACTTCCCATACTGTCAAAAATGTCTGTTTTTGCAATTATCAGGTGGGTGCTGTGGCTCCGCTATTGGTCAGGCGACCAGGCATCGAAGAAAGTTCTTACGGATCTTCCCTTTCAGGGAGGGCGTCTGTTTGGCCCACAGTTGGATGAAATCATTAAAGATTTCACAGAAGGGAAGAGTACTTTCCTTCCAGAGCCAAAACTGCGGGATTTTCGCCGTAGGCAGGGCCCTGTTTCTTCAGGCCAGAAAACGTTTTTTCTTGCGCCCGGCTCAGCGGGTAAGGGCTTCAAGTCCGGTAAGGCTTTCGCTGGGACCAGTAAAAGGCCCTGGCAACGTAAGTCTGAAAAAACGAAGGATAAGTCAGCCTCCGCATGATGGGTTGCCCCCGCCCGATTCACGGGTGGGGGGCCGGTTACTGGGGTTCGCAGACAGATGGACTGCCCGCATCACCGATCGGTGGGTGCTGGAGGTGGTGTCCTCCGGGTACAGGATAGAGTTCATCTCTCTACCCCCAGAAAGGTTCTTCCCCTCGAACTTAAGACTCCCTCAGGGGCATCGGGAGGCGCTTCTAGGCGCAGTTCGGGCGCTTGCCGAACAGGGGGTGATTGTACCGGTACCCACGGTGGAAAGATTTCACGGGTTTTACTCAAACCTCTTTGTGGTGCCCAAAAAGGGCGGTGTCAGACCAATTCTGGACCTGAAGACACTAAACTGCTTTGTAAAGACAAAAAGATTCAGGATGGAGTCCATCCGCTCGGTCGTGGCCGTCCTGCACCAAGGGGAATTCATGGCGTCCCTGGATATCAGGGACACATATCTCCATGTTCCAGTTTGTCACAGGCACCAGTGTTTCCTGCGTTTCGCAGTGGGGGATCTGCATTACCAGTTTGTGACACTTCCCTTCGGTCTGGCTTCGGCTCCCCGAGTGTTCACCAAGGTGGTGGCCCCTATGCTGGCGCTGTTGAGACAGAGAGGTATCACGGTGGTAGCGTACCTCGACGATTTACTCCTAAGAGCAGAGTCAGCTGCAGCTCTGGAGGAGAACGTGATAATCACGGTGTCCATGTTAAAAGAATTTGGTTGGCTGATCAACCTGCAGAAGTCAGCAATGACTCCACCCTGCCGTCTGGAATACCTGGGTCTGATTCTGGACACGGTGCAGGCAAGGGTGTTTTTACCGCCGAACAAGCCCCTGACACTACAGGCAGCAGCGCGACCCCTGTTATCACGCCAGTGGTCCTCCTTACGGTTCTGTATGCGAGTGTTGTGGCTCATGGTGTCATCTTTCGAAGCAATACCTTACGCCCAGAGTCACACTCGGCTCCTGCAGAAGGCGATTTTGTCGCAATGGGACAAATCCCCCCTATCCCTAGACAAACTGATCAGGCTGGATCATCAGTCCCGAGGGTCCTTGATTTGGTGGATTCGGGCTCCAGCCCTAAAAATGGGAAAATGTTTTTTCCCCCTCAATTGAAAGGGGGGGGGGATTGGGACTTTAAATGAGGTGTGAGCGGTATAACCAAAACGAATCCATCAGATAAAAAATGTGGGTCTGTTTATTATCCATATGGGCAAGACACAGTAAAATATAGTATTGCATCACAGGTTATACGTATACAGGCATAGTAATTGTATTATGACAAAGCACAAATACACAGATACAAGCAAATGCAGCCAGAAATACCCCCCATGGAGAAGTGCTTGGTAGCACGGTTGTTAAAGAGTCAAAACCATCTGAATTGTTGAAAGAATAACTGTACAATGAGGATGCATCAGAGTTGGCTCGACGCGTTTCGTGGACCTCCGTCTCTCAGGAGCAATGCACCTCATTTAAAGTCCCAATTTCCCCCCCTTTTTAGTTGTATCAATTAGGGATGGAGGCGCAAACTTTCCCTTGCGTCTCATCTAAAGTCCCAAGCTTTATTGCTCTCCCCCCTTGTGTAAAAATACCAAACTTGGGTCACATAGAGAGGGGCCCCTGGGCAACAACTGGTCCAAGTTTGGCACCTCCAGCACCTATGGTTCGGCGCAAGGTCCTATTGCAACATGGGGTGAGGCTGTGCTGCCTGCACACTGGATTATTTTTAACCCCTTTACTCCCACACTAGCATGCATTGCACACTCCACTTGAATGGTTCATGCTTGGCAGGCTACACCTGGTAAATGTGACAGGGTGTATAATTCCTACTGCGGCTGTAACATGCGTAAAACCCCTGGCCAGTGGGCGGATGTGGTGGAATGGCCAGTGGGCGGGCCCTGGGGAATGTTGGTGGTCAAGCTGTGTAAGGGGCCCGAAAATTTCTGATGGCTGCCCTGGGTGCAACACGTAACATGTTCCCAAAAGTTTAACTTATCCTTTAAATGGGCAGTTCAGTTGGAAAAGTGGAACTAAAGGCATGCATACTTACCTTAGCTCCAATGGTCCAAAGCTTGTGCCACCTCGCCAGCGCTGGCATCTTCTCTCCAGTGTTTGGATATTTTCATTGACTGACGCAGGATGGCATCACTCCTGCCCATGCACGGGAATTGAATCATCCCGGCACACTTCAATAACAGCTCACTGTACATTCTGCAGCTCAGTGTACATTTTGCAGAGGATTGTAAATAGGCGGGTAAGTGTGCTTTATTGCAGAAGAGACGTTGCATGTGCCTTCTGCAATAAAGACCCTGCCTGTGAGCAAGTTTTTAGGTTTTAACTGTAGTTTTGTTTAAGGCCTCATGCACACAGGAAGTTTTTGGACGTTTTTACACCTGCTGTTTTTGTCTTCAGACGTTTTTTTTTCTACAGTCAAACTCCCCATCATGTTATCCTATGTGTTCATGCACACATAGGCTGTTATCAACGGTTTTGGGCAGGGGCGTTTTTGAGCTGTAAAAAAAACCTAAGACCAGTGGGTTCTGAGAGGCGTTTTTCAGCTGTAAAAACTCTCAAAAACACTGAAAACCCCGGCTCACCGGCGTTTTTGGTCATTTTAGATCCATCGAAAAAAAAAGAAGAAAAAAGTGAAAGAACACTTCGATCTAGTATGGATTTTAAGGGGAACCCCCACACTGTTGGGAATCCATACCAGACCCTTATCCAAGCACGCAGCCCGGCAGGTTAGCTAAGGGGGGGGGTAAGCAAAACAACCCCCCCCCGGACGATACCAGGCCCCTCCACTCCAAAGCACCTTGTCCCCATGTTGATGAGGTCAAGGGCTTCTTCCCGACAACCCTGGCCGGTGGTTGTCAGGGTCTGCAGACGGGGGCTTATCGGAATCTGAAACATATTTATTTATTTATTTCAGGTACTTATATAGCGCTGTCAATTTACAAAGCGCTTTACAGATACAATGTATATGTACATCAGTCCCTACCCTCAAGGAGCTTACAATCTAAGGTCCCTAACTCACATTCATACATATACTAGGGCCAATTTAGACAGGATCTAATTTACCAGCATGTCTTTGGAGTGTGGGAGGAAACCAGAGTACCCGGAGGAAACCCACGCAGGCACAGGGAGAACATGCAAACTCCAGGCAAGTAGTGTCATGGTTGGGATTCGAACCAGCGACCCTTTTGCTGGCAGGCGAAAGTGCTATCCACTACACCACTGTGCCCCAGATTGCGGCCCCCCACCCTATGTGAATGAGTATGGGGTACATTGTACCCCTACCCATTCACCTAAAAAAAGTGTAAAAAAAAAAAAACACACTACACAGGTTTTTAAAATATTTTATTAACCAGTTACCAACCGCCCGCCGTGGCTTGATGGCGGCAACTTGGCTCAATATCGCGAACCGCCGTCACCTGACGGCGGCTGCGAGATCACGGATCGTGGGCACGCTCACTGTGTTACGGGGGAGCCAGGGAGCGGGTAAGGTGGACTTGATCGCTCCCCCGCAGTGACAGAACGGGGAGCACTAATGTAAACAAGTGGATCCCCGTTCTGTCAGTGGGGAAGGAATGTGATCGTAGGCTGCCCGTGTATGGGAGCCGCGATCACTCTCCTCCCCCAGTCAGCCCAGCCCCCACACAGTTATAAACACATCCCAGGGAACACAGTTAACCCCTCGAGCGCCCCCTAGTGGTAACCCCTTCCCTGCCAGTGACATTTACACAGTAATCAGTGCATTTTCATAGCACTGATCGCTGTATAAATGCCAATGGTCCCAAAAAAATGTCAAAATTGTCCAACATGCCCGCCGCAATGTCGCTGTCCTGCTAAAAATCGCAGATCGCCGCCATCACTAGTAAAAATAAAAAAAAACATAAAAACCCCATAAATGAATTTTCATTGTTCGTAAATGCGGCAACTTTTGCGCAAACCAATCAATACACGCCAATTGTAATTACGATTTCTAAGTAAGAAATATTGGATTTTCGCTAAATTGTCGCTCTTTTTTTGTTTATAGCGGTGATCAGAAATGACGCAGAGGTGATCAACTATCACCAAAAAAAAAAAAAAAGCTCTATTTGTGGGGAAAAGGGACGTCAATTTCATTTGGGTACAACGTCGCACGACCGCGCAATTGTCAGTTAAAGCGACGCAGTTCCGAATCGCAAAAAGTGTTCTGGTCCTAAAGGGGTAATCCTTCAGGGGCTGAAGTGGTTAAGGCAGCTCTGGCGTCTTCTCCCTCTCCAGCCCTTCTCCCTCCTCCAGCGTCTTCTTTCTTCTGCCGGTTCTTCTCCCTCTTTGCGCCGACTTCTGCTCTTTTGCCGGGTCTTCCTGCTGTCTTCTCCCTCTGTTCTTCTTCTGATGTTGACTCCGGCACTAATGCTGGCTCCGCGCTGTGCATTGACTTATACTGGCATGGGGTGGGGCCGCCCGCTGGCGTCATCTGGATGCCCCACCCCCTTATGACATCACTACCCGAGGTATAATGGGGCGGTGACGTCATAAGGGGGCGGGCCTCCGTATGACGTCAGCAGATGGCTCCCGCCCCATGCCAATAAAAGTCACTGCAGAGTGCGGAGCCAGCATTAGTGCCGGAGATCGCGTTGAATCAATATCGGAAGAAGAACAGAGGGAGTAGACAGCGGAGAAGACTCGGCAAAAGAACAGAAGACGGTGCACAGAGGGAGAAGAACCGGCAAAAGAGCAGAAGATAGAAGACCTTTCAGAAGAAAGAAGACCCCACAAAAGAGCAGAAGAGAGAAGACACCGGAGGAGGGAGAAGAGCCGGAGAGGGAGAAGACACCGGAGCTGATTTAATAAAACACTTTAAAAACCTGTGTAGTGTGTTTTTTACATTTTCCTTTTAGTTGAAAGGGTAGGGGTACAAGGTACCCCATACTCATTCACATAGGGTGGGGTGCCGGGATCTGGGGGCCCACTTGTTAAAGGGGGTTCCAGATTACGATAAGCCCCCACCCGCAGACCCTGACAACCAACGGACAGGGTTGTCGGGAAGAGGCCCTTGTCCTGATCAACATGGGGACAAGGTGCTTCGGGTGGGGACGCAGGGCCACCCCCTGCCCCAAAGCACCCACCGACCCCATGTTGAGGGCATGAGGCCACGTGTGGTCCAGGGGGGGGGTGCTCTCTCCTCCCCCCCCTTTCCTGATCTGCCAGGCTGCGTGCTCAGATAAGGGTCTGGTATGGATTTTGGGGGGACCCCATGCCATTTTTTTGGCGTGGGGGTTCCCATTAAAATCCATACTAGACCGAAGGGTCTGCTACCTCTTGGGGGGGAACCCCACGCAATTTCTTTTTCATTTTTTTGGGGGTTCCCCTTCAAGACCCTCAGCACACAAGTCACACTGCAAGTCGGATCATCATGATCCGACTTCTGGTGGGACTTCTATTCAAATCAATAGGCTCTTATAGGGAACCATTGATTTTGAATAGAGACAGAGAAACGCCTGACGAGGCTTAACGCTCTGCAATGTTAAGCCGCGTTTTTGAGCTTTTACCGGTGTCAATGTCAAAACAGCTCTAGCACTGGAGCCTCAGGACGCGCTGGTCCTGGGGTTTTTTTGGAGCTTAAAAATGCCTCTGTCGCTTGCAGCTCAAAAACAGAAGGTCCGGCTTTTTAGACTTTCTCTTCCGTTCACTGACAGCCTTCTTATGACACATGGGGTTATGCTCATCCTACTAGGAGTAGACTAGGCAAAAACAAACAAAAGCGTAGGTTGGCCCCTCCCAGGGGGCCGTCCTCACCTCAGCATATAATCCACCTGCTCTGCATAGCACATCAGTTCGTAACAAGCCGTACAAAACCAACACAGAGGGGTGGGTGCTGCGTCTGTCAGTGAACTCAGAGAAAAGGATTTTACGGTAAGTTATACAAAAAATCTATTTTTCTCTTCCGTTCACTGACAGACACAGCCTTCTTATGACACATGGGGATGTCCCAAAGCTGTGCCAATCAAGAGGGGTGGGCAAAAACCATAACAAAAGTACCCAACAGAAAGACGCCCTCTCAGGCGGCGCTAACCGCGCCTAAACTGCCGCTTGTAATACTTTGCGGCCAAAAGCAGCATCCGAGGATGCTAAAACATCAACCTTGTAAAACTTAGTAAACGTTTGCACTGAGGCCCAAGTAGCTGCCTTGCACACCTGGGACACTGAAGCTTGGTGTCTAAACGCCCAGGAAGTACTAACTGCCCTGGTGGAATGAGCCGTGACTGGAAACGGGGAAACCTTACCCCGAATCTCATATGCATGAGTCACGGTCCTCCGTATCAAACGTGATACGGTAGCCGACGAGGCCGCCAAACCTTTGCGCAACCCTTCTGTCAGCAAAAATAAAGAATCAGACTTCCTAAAAGAAGCTGTAGAACTTAAATATACCCGCAAAGCCCTCACCACATCCAAAGAATGCAGCTCAACCTCTTTATGATGTGACGGGTGCGGACATAATGAGGGAAGAACAATATCCTCATTTAAATGAAAAGAAGAAACCACCTTCGGAAGAAATGAAGGTGAAGGCCGCAGAACTGCCTTGTCCTTATGGAGGACCAAGTAGGGTGACCTGCAGGACAAAGCTGCCAGCTCCGACACCCGCCTGGCGGATGTGATAGCCAACAGAAAAGCCACCTTCTGCGACAATAAGCGTAAGGGAATGTCCCTGATCTTTTCATAAGGCGGTTTCTGTAACACAGAAAGCACCAAATTCAAATCCCACGGTGCCAAAGGCGACCGTATCCGAGGGGCCACATGACATACTCCTTGTACAAATGTACGGATCAATGAGTGAGACGCCAAGGGTCGTTGAAAAAGAACCGCCAGGGCCGAAATCTGCCCTTTAAGCGTACTTAACGCCAGGTTCTTGTCCAATCCTAGCTGTAAAAATGACAGCACTCTGGCTACTCTATAAGAGCGGGGATTCCATCCTCCCGCCTCGCACCAGGTAATGTAGGCCTTCCAAGTCCTATGATAGATCTTACGTGAGGTGCTCTTACGTGCTTTCACCATAGTAGGGATTACGGAGTCCGAGACACCCCTATCCCTCAATACCTGGGCCTCAATAGCCAAGCCGTCAAAGCCAGCGAGGGTAAAGCAGGGTGCAAGATGGGCCCCTGAGACAGTAGGTCTTCGCAAAGCGGAAGACGCCATGGGACCTCTGCCACCATCTGCACTATGTCGGCGTACCACGGATTCCGCGGCCAATCCGGAGCCACCAGGATTGTTGTGATTCCCTCTGCTTCTATCCTGCGCAAAGCGCGCGGTAGAATCTTCAGAGGAGGAAAGATGTACAGTAGCCGGTACCGCCCCCAGGGCGTTACCAGTGCGTCCGAGGCGACCGCCAACGGACCGCCAACGGATCCCTGGAGGCCATCAGGTCCACTTCTGGGGTGCCCCATTTGGAGCAAATCTGGTGGAACACCTCAGGATGCAGGGACCACTCCCCCTGATCCAGAGTCTGGCGGCTGAGAAAATCCGCCTGCCAATTTTCCACGCCCGGGATGTAGATTGCAGAGAGAGCTGGCACGTGAAGCTCTGCCCACCGAAGGATCAGAGCCGCCTCCCCGGCTGCTGCTGCGCTTCTTGTTCCGCCCTGATGGTTCACATATGCCACCGCTGTGGCATTGTCCGACTGGACCCGAACAGGGCGGCCTCGCAGCCTTTCTGTCCAATGAGACAGGCAAAGCCTGATCGCTCTCAGTTCCAGTACATTTATCTGAAGACGAGCTTCCCGTACTGACCAATGACCCTGGACGGAGGATTGTCCCAGGACTCCTCCCCACCCTGACAGGCTGGCATCCGTTGTTACTATCGACCAATTGAGGGGAGAAAACTCTTCCCCAACCTTATGGCCGGAGCCCGAATCCACCAAATCAGAGACCCTCGAGACTGATGATCCAACCTGATCCGTCTGTCTAGGGATAGGGGAGACTTGTCCCACTGAGACAGAATTGTCTTCTGTAGGAGTCGGATATGACTCTTGGCATAAGGCACCGCTTCCAACGTCGACACCATGAGACCCAACACTCGCATACAGAACCGTAAGGAGAACCACTGGCGAGACAACAGGGTTCGCACTGCTGCCTGAAGAGTCAGTAGCTTGCCCGGTGTTAGAAACACCCTTGCCTGTACCGTGTCCAGAATCAGACCCAGGTGCTCCAGCCTGCAAGTCGGAGTCAATGATGACTTTTGTAGATTGATCAGCCAACCGAACTCCTCTAACGTGGCTACCTCCAGAGCTGTAGCCGATTCTGCCCTCAGCAGTAAATCGTCGAGGTACGCTACCACCGCGATACCCCTTTGTCTCATTAACGCCATCATCGGGGCCACCACCTTGGTGAACACCCGGGGAGACAAGGCCAACCCGAAGGGAAGTGCCATTAACTGGTAATGCAGATCTCCCACTGCGAAACGCAGGAAACGCTGATGACTGAGACAAATCGGAACATGGAGATATGCGTCCCTGATATCAAAGGACGCCAGAAATTCCCCTTGGCGCAGGGCGACCACGACCGAGCGGATGGATTCCATCCTGAACCTCTTCATCTTCACGAAGCGATTCAATGCTCTTAGATCCAAAACTGGTCTGACCCCGCCCTTCTTGGGTACCACAAAAAGGTTTGAATAAAAACCGTGAAATCTCTCCATCCTGGGTACCGTTATGATCACCCCCTGTTCGGCGAGAGCTCGGACAGCGCCTAGAAGCGCCTGGTGGCGTACCTGCGTGAGCCTCAGGTTTGAGGGGAAGAATCTTTCTGGGGGCAGAGAGCTGAATTCTATTTTGTACCCGGAAGCCACCACCTCCAGGACCCACCGATCGGTGATGCGGGCAGCCCATCTGTCTGCGAACCCCAATAACCGACCCCCACCCGTGAAGTGGGTGGGGGCGACCCATCATGCGGAGGCGGGTTTATCCTTCGCTTTTTCGGACTTATGCTGCCAGGGCCTTTTACTGTGCCCTGCGAAACCCTTTCCGGTCTTGCAGCTCTTCCCTGCTGAGCCGGATGTCCGAAAAAACTTCTTCTGACCTGACGCGACAGTCCCCTGTCTGCGCCGCAGCTCACGGCGTTTAGGCTCCGGGAGAAAAGCGCTTTTACCTCCCGTGAAATCCTCAATGATTTCATCCAACCGTGGGCCAAACAGCCGCTCTCCCTGAAAGGGAAGGTCTGCCAGTGCCTTCTTTGAAGCCTGATCGCCCGACCAAGCTCGGAGCCATAGCACTCGTCTGATAACAATTGAAAAAACAGACAGACATTTTTGACAATATAGGAAGAAGGTCCAAAGCAGCATGACATATGTAGCGGAGCCCCTCTTCCAAATGTTGCGCCCGCTGTACCTCAGCCTGCACACAATCACAAGTCAAATTAGTGCATAAAACAGTAGCCTGCACCCGCAGCGACTGTGCCGCCATTGCAGTTGCTAGCGCCGGCCGCATGGCTGACCCAGCCAACAAGAACAGTGCTTTGGACACTGTCTCTGTGCGGCGATCGGCCGCTTCCTTAAAGGAAGGCGACCCCTCCAAAGGAATGGTGGTTGCTTTATTCACCTGCGCCACGGCAGGGTCCACCACCGGGGAGGCCCATCTCTTAGTAAAGCTCTCCTCAAAGGGGTAGCGTACTGCAAAGTTCTTAGGCAAAGCAAAGGAACTTGGTGGCCTACGCCACTCCTTAAACACCGCCTGCTCAAATACTTGGTCATAAGGGTAAGCCCTAGGTGCCTTAGGATGTTTAAGTGGGCCGCAAACATAAGCGGAGTCATGCGACTCCCCAGCTGGATGAAGACGCATGGACTTGCGGATATCAGTGATCAGTGCTTCCACTATCGCCCTATCAGAAGACAGGGTTTCTTGACTCTCCTCATGTTCTGAGGGTGGTTCACCCTCTGAAAGATCCACAGGTGTGACCATTGAAGCGCTTTCCAGATCTGAATCCTCCCCGGAGGAAAGAGGGGGGCGGTGGGCGTTTTTGAGGAACCCTTGGAACGGGTACCTCCGCCCTGGGAAAGAACTCCCCAAACACCGCCCTCAGCTGTTCCAAAGACACTAGCGTTCCTGGGGTGGATTGTAGATCCGCAGGTACTCCTGCCATAGTATTGCCGGCCTCTGACATTACAGCCTTCCGGCACCCCCACTGTGTAACCACCACCTCAACTCCACCAATCAACCAGGGAGACCCGGGAGGATTGCCCACACCGCTACCAGCACCCAGGAAGGGCCAGCTATACTTGCTGTTTAGATGCCTCAGCACTCCGATCGGAAGAGCAATGCCCACAAACTACTGCACGCCAGGAGCCTGCTGCTGTGTGTCAGCCACGCTGTACAAGCGAAAACCGGAAGCCCACTTCCGTTTTTAAACACTTCCTGTACCAGGGCTGCACTTCCTTGAGCTACCACTGGAGGCCGCCAGACCGCAGGCTGAGAACCGCATGGTTTCACAAACAAATGGACGCTGCCATTACACCCGCGCGGTCGGCCACGAACGAGCGGTGCTCTATCTTTCAATGGCGGTGACCCGCTGAACACAGCGCTCCGGACAGTCGGTGCAGAGTCGAACGGTCTGTGTGACAGTGCCGTACTGCGGCTGGGAGGAGTGGGAGGGGGGAGGGGGTTGGGGCGGAGGCTTAACCTCACAAGGGTACTACCCAAAATGTCCCTCTAATGAGCTTACCACCAAAGCTGCCCAGACGCCCACTCTCCACGCCCTAAGGCGGCAGAGGGGTCCACTCACCAATCCTCGACTGGCGCAGAGGTAGCCACCGGAGCAGACCTACCATCCCCTAGGGGAGGCATGCTGCTGGCCAGGCCCTTGGACAGGCGTACCTAGTCACTGGGCTCTAGTGGGTTTTAGCCACTGGCCGCCCACAAGGAACGGGCGCTATGCGGTGGGCACCCCGAAGGGCGGTCGCATAGTGTCGGCCGGACTGGGGAAAGATTTGGATTCGAGATATCCTCTATACCACCAGCCAGCTTCTTGCTAGCAGTCTTCATCAGATAAATCTTCAGGAGACCGCAGATCCCAAAGGGAACCAGGTCTACTCCTTGCACTAGGCAAATAAAAACTGATGTGCTATGCAGAGCAGGGGGATTATATGCTGAGGTGAGGACGGCCCCCTGGGAGGGGCCATCCTACGCTTTTGTTTGTTTTTGCCTAGTCTACTCCTAGTAGGATGAGCATAACCCCATGTGTCATAAGAAGGCTGTCAGTGAACGGAAGAGAAAGTCTAAAAAGCCGGACCTTCTGTATTTTTGTGTTTGTTTTCCGGGTCAGTGAGTTACTAGACAATAAAACAAAGGTTGGCTAGACAGCTAATAAAACGTACATATTTAAAAAGCAAGCGACAAACAGCTACACCCTTATCCTCTCCTTTCCTGCCCTGGCAGGTTCTCTTCAAAGTGTAACTGTGCCTTTACTGGTAATTTTTTGATCCCCACCTATCTTATTTTTCATTACCTGGTTTGATGAGAAGCAATACTTTACACAGCACAGCTTGCTAGGACCAGGACAGCATTTTACTGCTCCCAGCACTCCACAGTAAACAGTGCATGTGTCAGGAGAGGGATGGGTACAATTTAAAGCCCAACTCCGGGCACCAGAAAAAAAAAAAAAACTCTTGCAGGTTGGCAGCAAGGGTTATGATGACCTAGGTCTAGGAGTAAAGGAATATGTTGTGATATTTACCTTATTCCTCACTCCAGAAGCCTTTTTCACGTTGCATGATTGGTTACCTGAATCCTCCTCTATAAGGCACGTCAGACAGCGGCCACATTTTGACGTCATCACAAACAATGCTGGACCAACAGTCCTCCATTATATGTGAGGATGGTGAGGGTCTGCCCACAATCCGAAGCCTTGGAGAGAAGACTGCCAGCGGGCAAGGAGGCGAGGAATAAGGTACCCCCTAGACCCACCTTTCTCAACCAGGGTTCCGTGGAACCCTAGGGTTCCTTCAGAGGTTTCTAAGGGTTCCTTGACCAATGGGTGACTTCTTCCTCTCAGATGAGTGACCACTGACAACAATGATATTTTTAGCTATCTTTAAGGGGGGGTTCCTCCCAATGACCACAAACGTAAAGTGCATGCTTCCTGGTAACCATCACACTAATATACTGTGAGCCTTAGATATAGTAATCGTTCGTAGGGGTTCTACGCCAGAAATTTTTTTCAAGGGTTCCCGTGTTGAAAAAGGTTGAGAAAAGCTGCCCTAGACATAGCAAACATTCAACCCCTGCAGTGCGTAGGGCAACACTGCAAGAATATTTTGTTTTTTTTAGTCTGCTTTAAAGAAAACTTGCTACTTTACAGAGAGGATCCAAACTTCCATCATGCCCTTGTGTGCTTATAGTGATAACGAAGGGAGACATAAAAAACAAAACACAATGCAGTAGCTGAGCCTAGTGTACACTGATGTAAATGTACAATATATATGTAAAGTGCTGCGCAAATTGACAGCGCTATACAAGTACCTGAAATAAATAAAATAATCTGGTTTATATTACACTTACCAACTGATGTGTAAACATGCCACAGCTGCCATTCCAAGAAAAGCCTACAGGTGGCAGCAAGTGAAAGTGTCATTTAGCCACTTCAGCCGCGGAAGGATTTCCCCCTTTAGGACCAGAGCACTTTTTGCGATTCGGCACTGCTTCGCTTTAACTGACAACTGCGCGTTCGTGCGACGTTGTACCCAAACAAAATTTTTTCCCACAAATAGAGCTTTCTTTTGGTGGTATTTGGCCACCTCTGCGTCATTTCTGACCACCGTTATAAACAAAAAAAGAGCAACAATTTTACAAAAAATCCAATATTTCTTACTTTTTGCTAAAATACATATCCCAAAAAAAAAAAAAAATGTATTCATCGGTTTTGTCCGATATATATTCTTCCTCATATTTTTGGTATAAAAAAAATTGCAATCGACGTATATTGATTGGTTTGTGCAAAAGTTGCCGCGTTTATGAACGATGAGAATTCATTTATGAGGTTTTTATGTTTTTTTTATACTTTACTAGTAATGACGGCGATCTGAGATTTTTAGTGGGATTGCGACGGACATGTTGGACAATTTTGACACTTTTTTGGGACCATTGACATTTATACAGCTATCAGTGCTATGAAAATGCACGGATTACTGTATAAATGTCACTGGCAGGGAAGGGGTTAAGTGTGTTCCCTGGGATGTGTTGCTAACTGTGTGGGGGCTGGGCTGACTGGGGGAGGAGAGGGATCGCAGGTCCCATACACAGGGAGCCTACAATCACATTCCTTCCCCGTCAGAACGGGGATCCGCTTGTTTACATTAGCGTCCCCGTTCTTTCACTGTGGGGGAGCGATCGCGGGTACCTGGCGGACATCGAGTCCGCCCTACCCGTTCCCTGGCTCCCCGTAACACAGTGAGTGTGCTTCCGGCGGCACGCACGCTCACGATCCGCAATCTCGCAGCCATCATCAGGTGATAGCGGTTCGCAATATCGAGCCAAATTGCCGCCGTCGAGCCACGGCAGGCAGTCGGCAACTGGTTAACCAAGGCACAACAAAGTGTACGGATGTCAATTAGACATGTGCACTGCCGAAAAATTTGTTTGTTTTCGTTTCATTCGTTTTTTTCGGAAATTCGAAAATTTGGAATTTGAAAATCCGAAAATTTGGAATTCGAAAATAAGAAAATCTGAAAATTCAAAATAACAACTAACTAATAATAGCAAGTAGTAACAGCAACAAGGTTGGAAGTAGCCACACTCAAACGATCCAATTTCCAAAAACGAAATCCGAAATAATGAATACCGCACCTAAACAAATGGAATGGAATGTAAAATAATAATAAAACGTTTTTTATTATTATTAATTCATTACGCTCCATTCCTTTAGATACGGCATTTGTTATTTCGGATTATTCGTAACTTCGGATAGATTCATATTCGTTACGTTAACTAACAGCCAAATTTGAAAGGAAATTCCAATACCTATAATTTAATAGTTAGTAATAGTTAAGTTATTATTGGTTAGTTATTATGTCAGAATTTTGAATTTTCGGATTTTTGAATTTTTGAATTTTCAGATTTTCATTCTTATTTTCGGATTTTCGAATTTCAGAATTTTCGATTGTCGAGTTTCCGAAAGTTCGGAAAAAAATGAATTTGGAACAAATGTATTGCACATGTCTAATGTCAATGTGTCATTAGTAAGCCTGTTAGGCAATATTATCCACAGAATTAGAATATATAAAATGTGATTGAATTACTTTGCACAAATCTTGCTTTCTATATGTGTAGGCAATCATCCTCCAAATTAAATACAGTAGGGGAGTTTTACTAAAGCGGGAGCACTCAGAATCTGGTGCAGCTGTGCATGGTAGCCATCAGCTTCTAACTTCAGCTTGCTCAATTAAGTTTTGACAATAAGGCCGGGTTCACACTGGTACAACACGGCAGTCGTATCACTGTTGATCCGCCTTTGCCCTGCAACTTGAAGTCCAACTTCCATCCAGCTTCAATGAACAGGATTCGACTTTGATCCCGACAATACCACTTTGTGTCTGGTATGAATCCTCAGGGAAAACTCCATGTCAAATTTAAAAAACAAAAAAACAAAAAAAAAACACCATAGGGTTCCCCCTCCAAGACCACACCAGACCCTTCAGTCTGGTTTGATTTTTAAGGGGAACCCCCATGCCAAAAAAAACGGTGTAGGGTCCCCCCAAAATCCATACCAGACCCTTATCCGAACATGCTGCCCAGCAGGTCAGGAAAGGGGGTGGGGATGAGCGAGGGG
>BLSH010138632.1:1010100-1037472 GCA_018402905.1 Glandirana rugosa
CCCATCGGTGGCCCACCCTGAAGATGGCCGCCAGGAAGCACTAGAGGGTGAGCACACCTCTCAGGCAACATGCAGTACCGATTATGGCCGCTCCGAGCGCTAGGGGGAAAGCCCCATAGACTGAAAATGTCCGCGGCTACGGCAAAATGGCGGCGGTCCACCGCAAAATGGCGGCCGAAGACCGCATGGCGATGCTGGACGAGAAGGCTGAACGAAGGTACAGCGCTGGGCAAGGGGGTGGGGGCGGGGGGTGGCAGGGGGCAAGATGAGAGGCTGATTCCCACCCGGTGGCTACCCTGTACAGCTACAGGAGCAGAGAAAAAATTGCATTCGCGGACGTCGGGCCCTCTCACTCCCCATGTGGGGAGGGAGGCAGGGCGCTCACTTACCAGTCCGACGCCACGGTAGCCACCCGGATGCAGACTTTCCACCCTTGGCGGGGGGTCGATGCAGGCCCAGGGTCACCCTGCCGAACGAATCGGGAAGGGGACCAATATGGGGAATCTCACCCCGGGCCACCCGCACGGAACGGGTAAGATGCGGCGGGTCCCTGTGTTGGGGCCGGCTTCGCATCATGGTGGCCAGGTCGGGGAAAGTACAGAGCACGAAGACTCTCGATGCCCTGACCGGCTACTTGATAGCAGATCATCTTGATTGCAGAAAAAAAAATAATAAAATAAAAAAGAAAAATGGTCACAATAGGACCGCAGTTCCCATAGGGAAGCCAGGTCAACTCCTTGCGAACTAGGCATTGAAACTGGAGAGCTCCTCTGTGAGGGGGGGTTTTAATGTAGGAAAAGAGGACGGCTGATTTCTTTTCCCTGCCTAGTTAACTCCTGGTAGGACGAACATAAAACCCCACAAAGTCATGAAGAGCTGCGTCTGTCAGTGAACGTAGGAGAAAACACGATTCATCAGACCAGGCCACCTTCTTCCATTGTTCCATGGTCCAGTTCTGATGTTCACGTGCCCATTGTAATTTTTGCTGTGTACACGGGTAAACATGGGCACCTTGAGCAGTCTCATAGTTGGTGAGGTTGAATAAAGACACTAGTCAATCCAGTTCAACCTGTGTGGGTGTGTGTGTTCTTATGTCGATAATCATTTCCCATATCCCTGTATATTGTGTTCACTTGAAAGAGTCTTTTAAAACTATCAATACTCCCCGCTGACACTACCGATTGTGGAAGAGAGTTCCACATCCTTACCACCCTGACAGTGAAAAACTCCCTTACGCAGCTTAAGTTAAACCGCTTCTCCTCCAATCTCATTGTGTGGCCCCCATGTCTTCTTACACTCCCTGAGACTGAATAGTTTTCTTCCTACACTGAGATCACAACTGAGGTGTTTGTAAAATTGCCAGTATATCTCCTCTCAAGCGTCTCTTCCCCAGGGAGAATACGTTTAGGGTTTGCAGTCATTCCTCATAATTGAGGTCCTCCAGTCCCTTTATTAATTATGTTGCCCTTCTCTGGAATCTTTCCAGTTCCAGCAAATGCTTCCTGAGAATTGGTGACCAGAACTGGACAGAATACTTTAGATGTGGCCAAACCAGTGTTTTATAAAGTGGCAGGATTATCGTTTTATCTCTGGAGTCTATCTCCTTTTTTATGCATGCTAATATTTAGCCAGCTTTGCTTTCTGCGGCTTGGCATTGCATGCTATTGCTCAGTCTGTCTTCTGCCAGGACCCCCAAATCTTTCTCCATCCTGGATTTCCCCAGAGGTTCTCCCCCTAGTGAGTAACTTGTGTTTATATTTTTAGCCCTCAAGTGCATTACTTTTTATTTTTTAACATTGAACATCATTTGCCATGTATTTGCCCACCCCTTTATTTTATTCAGGTCTGCTTGTAACGTTTCTATATCCTGCTGTGAAGTTATTGTCCTACTTATTTTTGTGTCATCAGCAAAACTACGCAGCCCCACACACAGCACACTGTGATGCACTGTGTGTTCTGACACCTTTCTATTGGAACCAGCATTCATTTTTCAGAAATTTTGAGCTACAGCATCTCTTCTATGGGTTCGGACTACACAGGGGCGTAGACAAGGGGGGGGGGGGTTTGGGGTGTTCAAACCCCCCCAGAGCATCCTGCCAAAAATGAAAAGTGTCTCTGCCCTGTCGCCTCTCATGGTGTTAGCACCTCAACAACAAACAGCGGAGCACAGCAGTCAGTATTGCGGGCGAAGTGGATGCAGCAGGTCAGGTGTAAGGCACACTGTCACAGGCACTGGGCTATGCTGGGTTCCTGGCGGACAGATCATAGACACAGTGGGAGCGGGCAGCATCTGTAGTCCCTCCCACTGTGCCCGACTGTCCCTACACTCTGTACTTCCTGCCTTGGACTTCAGAGGAGAATGGAGCGGAGAACGCGCAAGGTAGCAGTTGTGGTGCTGACTTCAGAGCCAAAAGGCTGAGGGGTTACTAGGCCCAACAACATTGCTGCCAGAGCCAGGCTGGACTGTTTGCTGCCCTCAGTGCCCTGGCCTTTTTTTAATTGTGTTGAAAAGGCAATAATAAGCCCCGGTTCACACTAGGATGTGGTGCAGAAAACTGCAATGCATCTCCCGCACAAGGCTGTCTTTAACGGTCATTGTTGTGGGGCACAAAGCAGCTGCCCCTTGCCAAATACTACTGGGGTGGAGTTGGAATACAGCGGTGCGGCTTGGTTCCCAGCTTGGTGCTCCGTCATCTCTTCCAATTCCCCAACCAACCACTGCCTAACCTGCCGTCACGTGACCTCCACATCCCCTTAACAGCCAATCACTCCACCCCCTAACAACAAGACCTGTGATCAGTGGGGAGGAGAGGTAGGGACGGCTCCTCCCTCCTCTGTACAGTCCATACTGAAAGTCCTCATTGTCGGTGTCACACAGTAAGTAAATGACATGTGTGGTGTGTGGGGACACTGACAGTACCTGTTATGGTGATCAGGAAGGACCATTGTGAGTGTTCAGCAGACAATGTACAGGGATAGGAGATCAGACAGTACAGTCTCTGACCATCTCCTGTAGTACAACTGCAGTCTTTGACCATCTCCTCCAGTATATCTGCAGACTCTGACCATCTTTTGTACGCCTGCAGTCTCTGACCATCTCTTGTAGTACACCTGCAGTCTCTGACCATCTCCTGTAGTTTGTATGCAGTCTCTGACCACCTCCTGTAGTACGCCTGCAGTCTCTGACCATCTCTTGTACGCCTGCAGTCTCTGACCATCTCCTGTAGTATGACTGCAGTCTCTGACCATCTCTTGTACGCCTGCAGTCTCTGACCATCTCCTGTAGTACGTCTGCAGTCTCTGACCATCTCATGTAGCATGTCTGGCAGTAAATGATATGCACAACCCTTTGGTGCGTCAGGGGCTGCAGTTGAGGCCCTGAAAACCTCATCCGTTGACCATCACTGGGATGCAGTCTCAAACCAAGCTATACATCCACACAATAAATGGGGTGTATAAGAGTCAGAACAAGCTGTTTTGGTTTAAAATAGATGTTTCATCATGAAGGCCTCTTTCACACACACTGCAGTCCCTACTTTCATAGCTGTGTGTGCTCTGCTCATTGCTAATAACACGTTCTAGTTTTTTTGTCTATTGGTAAGTCCCCCACCTCCCCAGTCCATGGTGTGCAGGCAGTGAGGAGATGATGTGCTATAACCTCGGCTCTAGCAATCAATCAGCGAGCATTAATGATGTGCTGTAACCTCCAGCATAATCAGTGAGCGATAATGATGTGCTGTAACCCCCAGCAACCATTCAGTGAGAAGTCATGATGTGAATGGGGGGGGACAAATGTTTGCCCAGGGTCCAATCAATATTAAAGGTGGCCCTGGTCCTGCACCACATTCAAATTGCACTGCCCTTGCAATCTACAGCGGGTGTCAGTGAAATCTTAACGACAACCTAAATTCAGTGTGTTTGCCTGCCCCAGATCTGATGATACAAAATGACCATGTGATCCGGTTTTATTGTGTTCCTAAAATTGGTGCATGCACAACTTTGGTGTAATGCAGTGCAAACTAAGCCCATTCAAAATGAATGGGCTCAAATCACACTGCACTGAATCGCATGTGAATTGCCCAGAAATGTGATGCAGTTCCTGCGTGACTCATAGCGTGAACCAAGGCTAAGGGTAGATCACACCTATGCATGTGGTGTGGCCTGTGTCTGCATAGGAATGGGCTGCTGTCCCTGCAGGAAATGCAGGGAAAACGGTCCTTGCACCTTTTCTAAAAACACAGCCGCAGAGAAACCGCATTTTAAATTAAAATAAAGAACATGTTTTATTCATGTTATATTCACCTGCTCTGTGCAATGGTTTTGCACAGAGTGGCCCTGATCCTCCTCTTCTCTGTGTGCCACAATAGAAAGCTGCTTGCTACGGGGCACACAGTGCATGCTCGTTCCTGTGCTGTGTGGGTCTATGGAGCCATGCTCCATAGACCCACACAGTGCTGCTTGGTTCCCCGCCCACCTTCCCGCTATACCACTTGGTACCTGCTGCTGAACCCCCCCCCCCCAGGACAAAAAATAATCTAAGGCCCTGGGACTACACGGGCCAACCTCTCCAAGGTGCATCAATGAGCATGGGCCACCCATGACTCGCCGGTTTTCCTTCCTTGGACCACTTCTGGTGGGTCCTGACCACTGCAGACCAGAAACATCTCACAAGAGCTGCAGTTTTGGAGATGTTCCAACCTCGTCGTCTAGCCATTACAACTTGGCTCGTGTCAAAGTCGCTCAAATCCTTAAAGCTTGACCATTTTTTCCTGCTTTCAACACATCAATTTCAGGCAATATGTATAGAGAAGCTAACTGCTCAAGGTTAGAGAGAGCCCCGTGGATCTGGATGAGTGCTCACCACTGCCAATCAACAGGAAAAACAAACGGCCGCACATCCACTTCAGATCCAACTCACTTTTATTAGAAAGTTCCGTACAGAATGTAATGCATCTAACAGGACCAGAGTGCCAATGATGGACATGTTTCGTGCACCTCTCGTGCACTTAGTCATCACAATTAAGGCATGGATACATAGATGTATATATACCCCCACCCATCACCAGATTGGCGTGGGAGGGGAAATCAAACAGGAGCCTTAATTGAATCTGATAAATGTCTTGCATGTGTGCTTGCCAGAAAAAACACAACCAACCCATGTCATTACACAGGTAAAAAAAATCAAGATATTAGTATGTTAGCAAAGATGTTACATAACTGCAAAATATTTATAAATCCGAAAAACTGTGTAACTTGGCATAGGTGGAATAGTCAAGACCGGTGCACACAGATTAAATGTACACACAGACATCTAAAAACATTGTAACAAAAAACATACAAATGTATAACACAACCCATAAACATCGCCAGATGGCATACTTTATTTAGGCATCTTTAGGCCTCATACACACGGACGTTTTTTGACGCCGGCATTTCTGGCGTTTTTTGCAGCTCTCCATGTTAGTCAATGGCCCCATAAAAACGCCAAAGTTTTTGAGCTGTAGATGGCGTCGGCGTTAGTGAGCTGAAACTAGAACCCATGGCCAGCGCGTTCTGAGGCTGTAACGTTTTGGCATTTTTTGACGCCGCAAAACGCCAACTAATGCCAACAAACGCCAACTAATATTGTACCGGCGTTTTTTGACGCCGACGGTTTTAGGTTGAAAAATAGCAGAGGGATGATTTTTTTTTAAAAACGCCTATTGACGCCGACGCTCACTAACGCCAATGCATAATGCTGAAAAACGCCGATTTTTTTTCCTTGACGTCGGTTCAACGTTTTGTTTATTTTTTAAGAAACGTCCGTGTGTATGAGGCCTTATAGTTAATACTAAAATGTATATTACCAAATACCCAAACCACAGCCGAATGGCGGTGTGTGAGATTGAACAGAGATACTGTCCACATATAAAAACATATGTGAACAGTATTTCTGTTCAATTTTTGTTACAATCTTTTGGTACAATGTTTTTAGATGTCTGTGTGTACATTTACTCTGTGTGCGCCGGTCTTGACTATTCCACATATGCCAAGTTACACAGTTTTTCGTATTTATAAATATTTTGCAGTTATGTAACATATTTGCTAACATCAATTTTAGGGACAACCTGTTCACTTGCTGCCTAATATATCCCACCAACTTTCAGGTGCCATTATCACAAGCTAATCAACGTTATTTACATTATCAGTCAGTGGTCATAATACTATGGCTGATCGGTGAATGTCTTGATATCAGCCGCCTGCAATCCCCTGCACAGCATCCATCAAACTAGGAGAGGCACTACTAGCAGCCAGTTATGCTTTGCCATACTGTAGATAAAGAATATGCTGACAGGAGGAGAGAGCAATGTGTGTAGACACTGCTCCAATCTGCAGGCTAGGGTTGTATCCTTTACTAAGCTCTGCTGCTGCAGTTGAAGTTGTAGATATGGCTCTGGTATCTGGCAGAGCTGTCTGTACTACAAAACTGGCTGAACACACTAACAAATCCTTTGACAGCTAACACGGTTGCCGTATGTACTGCAAACATGTATTCAGCTGCTTGCAAGGAATTCAGCTTTGAGCAAAATGTATTTCTATATCTTAATATTATATAAGAGCAGGATGAAGGCTCCCCATTGGGAGACACAAATTAGCAGGAAGTAATGAGCAACTGATGAAGCTGTGGAAGTGCAATGTTACCTATCTCAGGCTTGTCCAGAAGGCTAAGGAGGATTCGGAAAGGCTTCAGATAAACCTGCAGACCTTGTTCAGAATCTGAGTAGAGGATATTCTGGTGTAATATCTGCATAAGTGCCTGGAGGAAAAAATATGTTGAATGGTTATCACCTTTTATTTCTATAGCATCAGCATATTTAGCATTGTTGCACAGCAGAAATGTATTGTTAAAATGGAACTCCAGTAAATTAAATGACCCCCACCCCCCCACCCCACGCTTTTTAAAATATTTCTCATTTCTCTTTGTGCATGCCTAAAAGGCCTATAGGTTGATTTACTAAGGCCCCTTTCACACGGGCTGTCCGATCAGGTCCGTCTGTCAGTTTTTCAGGCAGGCCTGATCAGACGCTCCATTCACCTCTATGGAGCGGCAGATGTCAGTGGTGACTTGTCCGCTGACATCTGCTGCTATCCGATCCAATCCTGTCCGCCAAATCCAGACGGATGGTGGTCCTATTCTCCATCCATCTGGCGGATCGAACCGGATGGGATCGGATGAAAACGGACCGCCTATCTCCGCACAGAGGACAGCGGGACAGGTCCGTCTCAGCACTGTCATGCGCCTGCTCCATGGGGATCAGCGGATCGGTCCCTGCTAAGCAAGCGGGGTCCGTCAAACTGATCCGCCCTGTGTGAAAGCGACCTAAAACTGAAGCGTGAAAAATCTGGTGCAGCTCTGCATAGAAACCAATCAGCTTCCAGGTTTTTTAATTGAACAGCCTAAAGTTAGAAGCTTATTGGCTATCATGCACAGCTGCACCAGATTTTGCACTATCCACTTTTAGTAAACCAACCCCATAGTTTATCTTGACCAAACACTGCCTATGCAGGTAAAGTTTGTCTATAGATAAAACAAATGGTGCAGCTCTAACTGAAGTTGAGTGCCCTTGCTATAGGTGTAGGCTTTTTATGTATCCCCTGAAGCCGGACTGAAAAACTCCCAGAGATGGTATTCTGCCTCACTGCTAGGTCGGTGCCAAGACACCCCCAGCTGTTATTGTTCACCCCCACAATCCTAGGAATAAGCTGAGCTCCAAACTACTGCATCAAGGTAAAGAAAGCATAGGTGAGGGAGTCTGAATCAAAGAAAGCGCTCACTTCTGTGATGGTCGAAGCTGCAAAGTTTGTTTTTATCTACAGATGCAGCTCACCTGCATAGGCAGTTTTTTGGTAATGGTGAACCTTTGAATCCAGGAGACCCCTCCAGTTCTCTTTTCCTTACAGTGGGTGCTCTTCAACTAAAGGGAATCAATACAAATAAGGGAAACACTGCTCCAGGTCGTTCTGTCTTTACAGCCAGATTTCCCAATGGCTCTGCGCAGGTCCAGCTCATGACTGTCTTCATACAGAGAGAAAGCCAGGTGACCACATACCAATGCCATATAAAAACATCTTTATCTAAACTGTTAGGGAAGCTTATTGACGTGTTTCAAGCCTCCAGAGCTGTTATGATGACGTGCCCTAGAGGTGTGAAACATGTCAATGGGCTTCTTTGGGTATTTTGTGATGTGGTCTAACATTATAATGCTTTTAACGGTTTGGATAAAGCAGATACTTTCTGTATGACACTGGTGTGCAGTCATTCAATCCTCTCTCTTTGTATACAGAGGGTCAATGACGTTCTGATGCCAGCGCCATCTGTTCCATCTTGTATTGTAAGCCCAGGCTCATGTGGTGACAAACCCCAGGGGTGTGTTCTTGACAGCCTGGGCTTACAGTAATTTGGTTGAACAAACATGGCCATCATTCAAACAGGGAGAGGAGCAGCGCCATTGTCTGCAATCGCTGACCGAATTCTGGTTTTCCAGCAGGACCGTTTAACAGAAGCTGGTCGAATAGCGAGCAGTACACATGTACCGAAGGTCAGTTGGCTCTGTCCGACTTTCGGTACGTGTGTACTGGGCTTTAGGCCACTTTCACAAGATCGGCCTGCTCGGATCCACCTGTCTGTTTTTCAGGCGGATCCGAGCGGGCCACCCATTCACATCTATGGGCAGGCAGATGTCAGCTGATACCCGTCTGCCATCCGATCCATCAAGATCCGCTCAAAACAGATGTATGCTTATACATTCGCCATCTGTCCAGTGGATCGGATCAGATGGGATCGGATGAAAAAGAACATGCAGTCCGTTTTCATCTGAACCCCCATAGAAAACAGCAGGGCTCTGACAGGTCCGTCCCTGCACAGCGAGCAGAGACGGACCTGTCATCCGCTGGCTCAGCGGAGATCTACGGAGCGATCTCCCTCTGAGCTGGCGGAGTCCGCTGAGCGCATCTCCCCGCGTGAAAGGGGCCTTAGAGAGTTTACCATCTTCTGGGAAAAAACAAAAGAGGCACCGTATGAAAATCTTGAGATGAAGAGCCTGCAATAACATACCAAAAAATGTTAAAGACTTTCTCATAACGGCGCCAAAGGTGTGCACAGCCTACCTATTGCATTAGGGGGTGCACCCCAAAGCTCAAAACGCTTTTCTCTGCAGCCTCAGCTGCATGAGGCAGTGAATGAATGGGAAGTGCTCTGTGCTGTGCGGCTTCCTGGTCATAAACCAACTGAAGCATAGTAAACACAGTTTGTGAGTGTGTTCACTGTGTTCACTTAGAAAGGAAGGGGCTGGTAAATGACATATTTATTAGCCCCTTCCCCCTCTCTCCATCCGGAAACATCCCCTGTAGCAGCTGGGGGGAGACGAGAGAAAGGGGAAGCCAGGCACACCCCCTACGCACTCCTATGAACAGCGCTGAGAATGGCATGTGATTATAAAAAAAAGCCTTGCTGCCTTACCCAAAAGTTGGTTTGGGAAAGGCCACTGGTCATCAAGCCTGGCACTTACCCCATCTAGGTTGTGGGCAGGTTGCAGGTTCCTACGGGCGGCGGGCAGCGGCTCCTGTGTCCTCTCTCCTTCTCTTCTGCATCACAGCGGCTTCTGCCATGCACCTCCTCCCTTCTCCTCCTAGGCGTCCAATAAGATCACCTGTCCTTTCAGTTAATCGGGTGACGGGTTGAGACCCGCTTTCTGATTGGCTGGGAGGAGGATCAGTGTGGCAATAGCAAATATTTATTTGCCATTTTCATGCAACTGGGTGGGCTCGGAACACAGGGCTCTGCGCCCCGAGCCCACCCTCTTTTGAAGCCTATTAGAGCCTCTGGCACTAATCACGTGCTTCAAAAATACACCCACCTCATTGGAATCCATAGTCCGGTGTTCTGTTAAAATAGCCAACTCATCAGAAACTCCAACTACGGAGCTTCCGGTTACTTTAAACCATCAGTAATTGGAGATTTTGATGAATTGCTGTTTGGACACAACACCGGCAACCGAATACAGTCCGGCGCACGATGTTATGAGCAGAGATTGTTACCCCGCTCCGATACTAGCCAACAAAGAGGCCACCTCCAAGGCGGTGACAACTTTGTCCTCGTTAGCCGCTGTGTTGTCAAAACAGCTAAATCTTCATATAGTGGGCTGTATTCGGTTACCAGTGTTGTGTTCAAACAGCAATCCATCAACATCTCCAATTACTGATGTTTTAAAGAAACCGGAAGTGACGTAGTTGGAGTTTCTTACTAGTTGGCCAATTTGACAGAACACTGGTGCTCTGCATGTAGATCAGGGAGCCGGACGCATTGATGGGGGGGCAGCGCCCGTGCACCTTTAATGGATGGGCTGCTGCTGTGCAGAAGCATATTAGCATCTGTACTAAAGTTTCTCTTGTCATTGCAATACAGATAGTTAACTTAAGCTGCCCATAGATGGTTCAGCAGGGACTGCCATTCCCACTTGACAGAATCATTACATCGACTTTGCTAAACGGGAATGTTGTAAAATTCTTATTCAATCAGTGGCTGCAGCGCTGATCAGTGTATTCTGACAGCAGAGGAATTCCTCACTGTCAGAATACAATAGCACAGCAGGGAGAATTTCTCCATCCACCTCTCTTGTGTAAATGGGAAAATCTGTTCTTTTTTTCGTTCAGCCCTGTAGCTGATTGAAAAAAAAAAAACAATACATCTAAGGCCAGCCCTAGAAGGAACAGTTTTTCTGCCAGAAAAACTGGAGTTTCAGTTTACTTAAAAGTAATTGTAAAGATTCATTTTTTTTTTTTTTAAATAACAAACGTTATAGTTACCTGCTCTGTGAAATGGCATTGCACAGAGCGGCCCCCAAACCTCCTCTTCTTGGGTCCCCCGTCGGCATTCTCTGCTTCTCCGTGGGCCCCCATAGGAAGCCGCTTCCTATGGGGGCTCACTTGTGGGTTCGATCTCAAGCCACGCTGCCTGCATCTATTGACACAGACAGTGAGGCTCAGTCCTGCCCTGCCCCCGCTCACAGAATCTGAATGACAGCAGAAGAAGCCAGAAGAAGAAGAGGAGTTAGTGGCAATGTCTGGTCCACAATATGGACTGAATTCCCTGTAATGAATTGGGAGCTGATATGTTTACATTGTAGTATATCAGCCTTACCTGGACCAAAAAGTCTTTTGAGTATTTGGAGAAAAAGCAGGAGACGTATTCTTCTTCTCCCACAGAGGCCTTTAGATCTGGAGCTACTACTCCGCCTTTAATATCTGACCCTACAATGGGAAACACCACATATAAATATCTAATAACATCTGTAGAAAGTCCACAATTTGGCCTTTACCCCAAAAAGTTTATATAACCCGCTTCATAACCATATACCAATATACCATGCCAAATAGAGCATATCTCCCTGCCCCAGATATCAGGGCTGGGTTGAGGAGTAGGCAGTATAGGTGGCTACCTTGGGCACTTCAGCAGAAGCAGGGGGAAGGGGGGTTCAGGGAAGCTGTCAAAAAGGGTCTATGCTACTAAAGTGTGGTGGAGGGGTTTAAAGTGCACACTTTGGCGTTTTCACTTCAGGTGCTAAAGGGACATTGTGCTGACACAGCTAGATATGCTCCACTACTTCTAATACAATATTATCGAGGGAAACTACATTTTTAAACTCATGCTTATGGCTCGGTTCGCACTGCCACCACTTGTCATGCGACTTGAGAGTTCAAAGCCGCATGACAAGTCAGACCCCATTAACTGCACTGGAACAGTTCTAAATAGGTGTGACTCAAGTCGCAGCGACTTAGAAAAAGGTTCCTACACTACTTTGGGGCAACTTCATTGTGACTTGCATTGACTTCTGTTAATGAAGGCACATGCAAGCTAAGATGAAGTCACGCAGGATGTCAGCTGTCAAAGATGCGTAGATGTGAATTATGCTTAGCATCTTCTTTAACTGTTTATATAAAACATTTCATTCATAAATAAATATTGCTTATAGGGTCCACTCACTACACTGTTGTCAAAAAGCACTATGGGTTTTCTAAGGAAAGCACAGCAGAAGGTGTTTGCCTTCAGACTCTCTCTCTCTGGTTGAAAATCTGTAACCTTCTAAACAGAGCAGGCAAGGAGGTGAAGGAGTCAGTGCGGTTGCTATTAACCTCTATAAACAAAAAGTGTTTTTATTTTTTTTTAATGTGAAAGTAAACATGTGAAATGGAGCCCAGAGCACCACCTTCTGGTTGGGAGTATATATATATATATATATATATATATATTATTAAAAAAACAATAAACTATACAATAAAACAAGAAGTTTCTTTAAAATAGCCTCTACATTGATCAGTCAAAACAGAGCCTGAAAAAAAATGTAAATCAATCTTTTTTTTAAATAATCATAACAATAGGAACATTTAGATCTGAACTCTAGGAATGTAAAAACATTGCCCGTGTCAGCCACCCTTGTAAAGGTATTTTAATAATAGAACTTTAATTTTAGAATTTTTTTAAAAAAATTCAAGCTTCCAAAAATGAAATGCTGCTGAATTTATCCATCCCTATAAGGCTTCATGCACACAGGACGTTAAAAAACGTCAAAAAAAGGTCAGTAGCTTATCAAGGATTTTTTCAGCTGTTATTAGCGTTATATTACCGGCATTTTTGCGCTTTTTTTTTTTTTCCCTCAATTGATCTAAACATCCAAAAACATTGGGGATCGACGTGTAGCCGCGTTTTTGAGCGTTTGAATGTTTTTATAGCTGAAAAACGTCTCTCAGAACCCTCTGGTCTTGGGTTTTTTTTACAGCTCAAAAACGTCACTGCTAAAAACAGGTGATAACAGCCTGTGTGTGCATGAACACATAGGATAACATGATGGGGAGTTTATTGACTGTAGAAAAAAACTTCTGCAGCTAAAAACAGCTGCTGTAAAACAGTCAAAAAAGGTCCTGCGTGCATGAGGCCTAAGGATTCATGCACAAAGCTGCCTGTAAATGGACGTTTAGAGGCATTTGGGCGTTTTTTTTCAGCTGCCCCTGAACTCATCTGTTATCTTATCAGTACATGTACACAGGGTCGTTTAACCACTTCCCGCCCGGCCTATTGACGAAAGACGGCCGGGCGGGGGGGGTTCATTATCCTGACTGGGTGTCTATTGACGTCCTCAGGATAATCCGCGATCTTGTGCCCACGGGGGCGCGCATCACGGCAATCGGTGGTGCCGTGGGTCAGTCTGACCCACCGCATTACCGACCGAGGTAAAAGGCTTCCATTGGAAGCCTTTTACCATGCGATCAGCTGTGACTAATCACGGCTGATCACAGTGTAAATAGGAAGAGCCATTTATCAGCTTTTCCTCTGCTCAGGTCTGCAGACCTGAGCAGTGGAGAGCCGATCGGCTGCTCGTCTGAGAGGGGGGCTGCGCTGAAGGTTTATCAGTGCAGCCCCCCTCAGGATCGCCACACTGGACTACCAGGGAGCTGACCAGGACCACCAGGGAGCTCCCCCGCAGGGACAGCATAAGGAGGACCACCAGGGAGAAAATCAGGAGGCCGCCCAGGACCACCAGGGGGCCCCCACTGGACCACCAGGTAAGGGCAATACAGTGCACTGTAGGGATGGTGCTGTGCCCATATATGATGCCTGCCAGTGCCATCCCTAACAGTGCTATATGCACCAGTACCCCACCAGTGCCATGTACCAGTGCCCACATGTGCCACCTATCAGTGCCCACCTGTGCCACCCAGCAGTGCCACCTATCAGTGCCACCTATCAGTGCCCATCAGTGCCCAGTGCCACCTATTAGTGCCGCCTATGAGTACCCATCAGTGCCACATAACAGTGCCACCTATCAGTGGCCATCAGTGTTGCTTATCAGTGCCGCCTATCAGTGCTGCATATATGTGCCCCATCATCAGTGCAACCTTATCAGTGCCACCTCATCAGTGCCAATATGTACTGCCTCATCAGTGCCCGTCAGTCTAGCCTCATCAGTGCCCGTCAGTGAAGGAGAAAATTTACGTATACAAAGTTTTGTGACAGAAACAAAGAAAAACGTTTTTTTTCAAAATTTTCGGTCTTCTTTTATTTGTAGCCCAAAAAATAAAACCCGCAGGGGTGATCAAATACCACCAATAGAAAGCTCTATTTGTGAGAACAAAGTGCTAAAAAGTTTGCTTGGGTACAGTGTCGCACGACCGCACAATTCTCATTCAAAATGCAAGAGCACTGAAAGCTGAAAATTGGTCTGGGTGGGAAGTGTTCTAAGTGCCTGGTATTGAAGTGGTTAAGGTCGTTTCTAGGCAGTTGAGTTTAGAAGCATTTCTTGGAAAGCAAAAAAATGCGTTCAGACGGAAGTTCAGAGGCCTTTAAAACGCTCCTAGACATGGCATGCAAAAAGCGGCAAAACGTGTGTTTAGGACGCCGGTTTCTAGCCGTCAAAAAAATTGTTCAGGGGAGGTTGAAAAAGCGTCCCATGTGCATGAAGCCTAAGGGCCGGTTCACACACAAAAATGCCCTCCAGATCTGTTCTGGATACATTTCTGCCTGCATGTTTTTAACAAGTTTTTGATGCGTTTCTAGATGCAAGCCTGATGTTTTTTTCTTCCTTTTTCCTGTTCTTTTTTTAACTGTAGTGGTGTCCAGTGCATTTTTCATGCATTCTGGTACGTTTTTGATGTGTTTTACCGCATTCCAGTACAGTCCAGTGCAGAAAAAATGCTGCATGTTCTACTTTTTTCTGGAACTGGAATGCCCTGGTGTGAACCATGCCATTGAAAACCATATAACCTACTATTCATGATTTTTTGATGCAGAAAAAAACACACTGGACTGCAAGTGAACTGGCCCTAATACATACTTGTTAGTGTACAGTAAGTACATTAGCTCTTAGGTATAAATCATGTTTTGCCAACAGCTGTCACTCTTACTTTCCTGGAAGATCAACTGCAGAAAACTGGCCTGTTCATAAACCATACAATTCCTTTTATACAATTCTTATACATTAGGCCATAATTTGCTTGAATCTCTAGTGACAGGTCCTCTTACCCAGCAGCCATGCAAACAGCCTCCTATTTAGAGACATGTCTCTTCTTAGGACAGTCTGGATAGCAGCAGAGAGGATGTGGATGAGATCTGACTGCTGGAGTGACATTGGACAGACATTGGAATCCTAAAGACACAGAAAAATAAATGAGATACAAGTCATTTGGTGTATTGCTGACCAACCTCTAATTTTACTTTACTTGACACAGGAGAATGGCGGACACAGCTCTGTGCTGCTATCAGGAGATGTCTATGAAATTTCTGCATAGGCAAGACAATGGCCTTATAAGAAGCATCTTCTTGCACATATGTAGTGCTGGAGAAGAGGGGACAGGTCTGACCGGGTTGTTGATTGCAGACTGCATTGGACAGTGTGGTCAAACCATGCCGCTACCATGGCTCGTAGTGTGCCCTCCTCCAACCCTATGCTCTTTGATCCCGCTGTGACTCAGCACTTCAGAGCAGGGCTGCTGTTAGAAATCACAGGGGCCCCATACTGCTTACCTGACAGGGCCCCACTCTCCTCCCCCACCCAACCCCCAGATAATATCAAATTATATTTTTGCTAAAAGTACACTCAAATCATCATTATATGACACATTTACTGGTCCCTTCCCCGATTCTCCATCCTGAAAAATCCCTTACTGTGCTGCTGATGGGAGAGGAGAGGAGGGAAGCCGGAAAGCTGCACGGAAAAGGGGGTGCACAAGGGGGGGGGGGGGGGTTGTGGGAAAACGAGGATGGGGATGTGGATACTAGAACTGATCCCCCTGCAGTACAGCTGGAGGGAGTGGAGGAGAAGCCCACAGCGCTGCAGAGGGAGATAGAAGAGGATTGGTGTCTGCAGTAAGGCAGTACAGCTGCGCCCCCCTTATGAATTGATGGGGCCAGGGCCCAATACAGGAGGGTCGGCTGTACTGCCTTATCAGCAGGGGGCTGATTGTGTGCCTTCTGCACTGCCACTCTCCCCCAGCCCATCTTCATGATGGGTGGCATTCTTCTGCTCTCCCACCCCTTCCCCCTTCCCCTCAGCCATTACTGCCAATGAGACCTCTGTTCTGGCTTCCTGCTGGCCTAATTGGTGGTTCATCCACACAGAATGGTGGGTGGGGAGATCGGTAAACGTCACTTTCTGAATGAACATAGAAGTGTCAAGCACCTCTGAGTTAATTCGTAATCAGGGCCGGTTCATGCCAGCGCATTCCTGTGTGATTCTCAAGCAATCCAGGTACAGAGTGATTTCATTCGATCATTTAAATGGGCTGAAATTGCACCAGACTGCAGCAAAAGTAGTCCATGCACTACTTTACAAAACAGAGAGCAAAACAGATCACATGGTACTTTTGTACCATGCAATCCAGTGCAGGTAAACGCACTGAGTTTGTGACCTGCATTTTGGTTGTTAGCATTGCAATTTTTCACAGGGCTGGTGCAAGGATTTTTGACACCCTAGGCGAAACCTCATTTTGCGGCCCCATTGGCTCCACCCCTGACTCCACCCCTTTGCCCTGCCCATGTGACAGGAAGCAGCGTTATATAGGAAGCCTCTGCTCTGCTTGCTCTAGCACTGGCTCCAATGCTGCGCCTCTTATTACACTACCAGTCAGATGAAGCAGCTGCAGTGCATGCAGATAGAAACCAGCAGCTGGGCACCCCTAGGCAGCAGTGCGCCCGAGGTGGCTGCCTAGTGGTAGCACCGGCCCTGCATTGACACCTGCTGCACATCGCAAGTACAGTGTGTTTTGAAAGTGGTGCAGGAAACACAGGTTTCCCGCACCGTGTTCTGGTGTGAACTGGCCCTCAAGGAGGTGCGTAAACATGATTGTCATATTTACAATCTCATACAGTTTAAGAATGAACACAGAAGAGCTCAGGACTGAGAACTTCTGCGTTCATTAGTAAGTGAAGAGCAGCAAGGGAGAAGGACATTGAGGACGCTGGTTAGTGTTGAGGACTCACTGTTGAACCATGCAGGACAAATGACAAGCTGATTCAGATCATGAAGGTCCTCCTAACGTGTAATCAAATTATCTGTTTTGGGTGGAGTGACCCTATTATTTTTTTTTTTTTAATCAGAAAACAACATTTATTGAGGTTGTTACAGGCTGATAACAAACATAGAAACAACAGAAAACCTAGAATGCTAAATGCACCCAATATGCATAAAGAGAAGGATACACAGATCTACATAATGAATGGAATGTATGCTCATGGTCCCCGTGTCACCCCCAGCCCCCATCCGTTGCGGGCGAGGGGCCAGCCGGGGGACGCGGCCATCCACAAGGTGAGGCGCGTACCTGCATCCACCCCTGGCTACCCCCAAGCCCGTGTAGCTTAAATTCGAAGGGAACTCATGCCAAACCCCTAATCAGGATGGAAATCTAGATTGGCATGTCTATTCTGCACATGTAGAGGAGTCATCTAGCCAACTATCCCAGATCTTGTGATACTTGTCCGGGCATCCTCTGTGTGTATAAATAACTTTTTTATATGGCAGAGTTGTGTTAATAGCCCCCTTCCACTGCTGTAATGTCGGGGGGGGTCTCCTGAAGCCACACCCTAGCGATCATTAACCTGCCTGTGAATAGCGTCTCCTGCAAGAAGATGTGGAGATATTTGTCCAGTTCTGAGGTAGGGAGAAGACGAGTGACCCTTTATTTACAAAGTGTGTTATATTGCAAAATTATATGCTATACATTTTTTTAATCAACATCGTCATTTGGTCATTTTAACTTTTTTGGCAAGCTCCTTGATATCTGCTGGAAAATCTGCTTGTTTGGCAGCTTTTAGCAATTAACTAACATTTATTCCATTAGCATTTAAGAAAATGCTGATCACACAAGAATGAGTGTGGGTGGTTTTATGAGGGTGAAGGCTGGCAGACAATCCATCATAGATTGTGCTCTCCGGTGCCCAGATCAGTTTCTCTTACCAGACATGTGTGGAAGGGGAAGAAGAACAGCAGGATTTCCAAGGTGTTCCTCTGTACAAGAACATTTGAATCCATTACAGAGATACAAACTGATTTCATCTAGATGGAACAGGAAAACAAATATTAATGTGTGCATACAATGGGGTCAGCTAGACTGCAAAATAACTTTTTAACGTCTACGGAACACAAGCTCAATAGTGCCCCAAGGTATTCAAAGTGCTGGATTAAGAATTCAATTATGTCAAGCAAATACTAGAACTATGGCTTCCTATTAAAAAATATGTGCTGCAGAACTTACAGTGATACTAAACTTTGGTTTGAAAAAAACAGTCTATTCAAGGCTAGATTCACATATATGCCAATCAGATGCATTTTAAACTGCATTTGAATCGCATAACGTGAACCGGACCGGCTTTCAATGGAGCCGGTTCACATATGTCCAGGGTGGCTGCGGTAGTTTTTTTAAAAAAAAAGTCCCTTGCGATTTAGTGTTCGGGTTCAAGTGCAAATTCAAGTAAAAATTTGCACTTGAAGCGGTGAACAAAACCGCACCGGACTCTGGACTGCAAACTGCAGCCAGACTTGTGTGAACCCAGCCTTAAGTGAGACCAAACGCTGGTTAAAAATATCAAGGTGTACGCCTGTGCGAGGCTGTGCTTATCCGCACAGGGATGCACATGTGTTCCGTGCATTCTTGTGCAGGCAGTCCTATTGATGTCAATTGGGATGCATTGGCTGCAGGAACACAGCGCTGCTTTCAATTTGACGGCAGTTTGGGTGCGTGTGCATGTTCCTGAACTCAGTGTGCATTCAGGGCCATGCACCCGCACAGATGTCAGATTGGGAACAGCAGCTCTATCCATGTAGCCGCTGTGTCCCATATGACATCAATGGGACTGCCCACATGGGGTTGCATGGAACACATGTGAATCCCAGTGAGGGTAAACACAGCCTTGCACAGGCACACCGATATGCCCCATGAATTAGACCCCAAGTATCCTTAAAGTGGTTGTAAACCCTGTTACACCTCTTTTGCCTACAGGTAAGCCTATAATAAGGCTTACCTGTAAGTACTGTGAATATCTCCTAAACTTACATAGTTTAGGAGATATTCACTGTATCCGCATGTGCCGACGTCATCGACGCATGCGCAGTGCGCCCGGGGAGGCCGTTTCTTCAGGGCTCATGCCATGACGACCAATCACAGCGCCGGAGCCCACAAACCCGAAATGAACTCCGGGACACATGACGCCGGTCACAGTGGTGGTGCAACAGCTTTGATCTAAGGTAAGTATGTCATAATGAGCCAGTATGCAATGCATACTAGCTCATTATGCCTTTGTCTTGCAGGGTTTTTTTTGCTTGTTTTTTTTAGAGTTTACAACCACTTTAAAGTGGTTCTAAAGCCTGACTTTTTTTTTACCTTAATGCATTCTCTTCATTAAGGTAAAAAACCTTCAGTGTGCGGTTTCCCCCAGGCCCCCCTTATACTTACCTGAGCCCAATCAGGATTCAGTGATGTGCATGATAGCAGTGGCTCTCTCAGCTCTTTCCCCCTCATTGGCCAGACAGACAACAGTAGGAGCCATTGGCTCCTGCTGCTGTCAATCACAGCCAGCAAGGAGGCAGTGTGGAGCTGAGCCAAGCCACGCTGTGTGTGTAAATGGACTCACAGAGCCAGCTCAGAAGCAAGCATACACGAGTGCCCCCATAGCAAGCGGCTTGCTATGGGGGCATTCAGTAGAGGGGAGGAACGGAAAGCATTGGTGGGGGACTTGAGAAGAGGAGGATCCGGCATGTTTGTTATTAAAAAAAAAAAGTGAACCTTTAATATCACTTTAACTTAAAGTCCCTCCCATTGTTCTCAGCCTCCTCCAAATCTCCAATGTTTTTTGCTGCTATGATCTGACATCCTGTTAGAAGATGGCTACACTCCTTCTTTATGTTCCTAATGTACAGTACCTAGGAATGTAACTACCCTCTCTTGCTCTCTTCCAAGGTGGACTGAGGACTATGGGATTTCTAGTGTGCATAGAGCAGTGCACATTACTGCAACTAATGCTGGTTCTAAGCATACAGAAGTGAGGGGGCAAAAGGAGAGGCTCGGGAGCTCAGAGATATTACAAGGAGGAGGAAAAAATGCAATGATAAACAATTTTTTTTAGTGGATGTGTATAGATCACAATTGGAGAATAAGGATATCGTTTAGCATCATTTAATTATGGGTTCACCTGCACTTACAGTTTAATCTTAGTCCCCCAGCAAATTCCCACAAATCCTGCCAGGCAGCTTCCTGTGATGGGGTGGCAACGATGCTGCACTCCTCCTGAGTTCAGAGCAGAGCTGCCACTCTCATGTAGGCTGTGCTCGTTTGCATTACAGATGGACAAAACATTAGGCTTTTGCAATTCGTTTTGTTCCGAATTTCGTTTTTACAGAATTTTGCTAAATTTGGCAATTCGGACGAATTCCAAATTTTAGTTTTTACGAATCGCGGTAATTCTCCAATTGTAATTCTGAAATTTGCGGTACTTTCGGCAATTGCGGTAATTCAGGAAATTAGGCAATCGGAACAGCCGAAAACCCGACATTTGAAATTTCGGAAATTCGAAAATAACAAAGAACATTTGAAATAATGAACTAATAAATAACTATTAAATTATAGGTATTGGAATTTCCTTGAAAATATGGCTGTTAATGATAAATTTCATATTTAAGTTCACTAACAGCTTAATTTATAAGGAGATTTCAATACCTATAGTTTAATAGTTATTTATTATCATTTTAAATGTTCTGTATTTCCGAATTTCCGAAAAAATAATAAAAATAAAAAAACAAAAACGAAAAAAACAAATTTTTCAGCCATGCACAAGTCTACAAAACATATCACAGGGCGGAGTAAGTACCAGCACCTTCACAAGCCTGTAGCTTGTCAACTAACAGCTGGCCACACCTAGTTCCTGCTCCGTGTAATGCCCCGCACACACGATCTGGAAATCGTCCGTTTTTTTGTTTGTTGCATGCTAATCTCAGATCCAATCGGAAGAGGGCACTAGAGTCACGAAAATTCTCATATGACAGAATAAAAAAATCGAAGGTGATGTTATGTGTTGTAGTGTATTTGTATTGTATTTTTGGACGACAACTGTACTGATTAAAACGAAAATTGTACAATCCGGTATTGTACGAGAAAAATTATGGAGCTTGCTCCTTCGAAAATTTTCATTCTGACTGTCGGGATTGGCTGTTGATAGAAGTGTACACACCATCCGAAAATCATACGATTCTTCCTTGGACAACGATTTTCGGAATGTGTGTATGGGCCATTAGTCTGTGTCAGAACTTGCACAGTGAATGCCCCTCTCTCCTCCCATGTTCAGGCACAGCAATTGGCTGCTCCGGCCCAAGCACTGCATTGTGGGAGTAAAGCCCTGTACGCACGGTTCGACGATCGCACGTACGATCGCGTCAAATCGTATGTTGGCTGTTGTATGCAGCATACTGACTGCACTACACGATCGTACGGCCGGGGAAAGAACTTTCAGGTGCATGTAATTAGCATCCAGCCATTCCTGACTTTGGAGCATGCGTGTTTTGCACAATACAACTTTTTTGTACCAACTGCTCTGTACACACGATACAACGGTCGTATGAGAGCTTGTTGGTACGACCAAGTTTTCTAGTCTGCTCATACAACTCCCTTGTACGACCGTTGTATGTTCGACTGTTCAAATCGCGCATACGAACGATCGATATCGCATACAACGGTCGTGAGCACAACCTGTTGTATGCGATCGTCGAACCGTGTGTACGGGGCTTAAGAGAACAGCACACACTGCCCCATTACTGGAAGAACTTATCCAAATAGCATTGTGCAAGAAGTCACATGACCCGTCATACTCACAGCCAGCTGCTTGTCATTCCCCAGCATGTAGCTTTGAGATTTGGCTGGTAAGTCTCTGTTGATGTGACTGACCACAAAGAGGGAAGCGGGGAGGCGGATGGAGCTGCTGATCAAGACGCTTCCCCACAGGGAGCTGTAGAATACTTCATGACCGACCACCATGGATAGTTTCTGAAGCAACACATCTGTCCTGAGAAGAACAAGGAACACAGGAGTTTCAGCCTAAACTATATGACCACCAATGCTGCAAGTAGGGTTGCCCCTCTTCTCTTTACACCCGAACACGTATTAATTACACAGGTTTTGTGGCTGATTAAGGTGGTAATTAAACTCACTTGGTGCCTCATCTGCATTAAATTAGCCTCAGAACAACCTGTGTAATTCATATGTGTTTGGGTTTAAAGGGATGAGATGGCAACTCTAGCTGCAAGCCTTTGTCACAGCAGACAAACATTCACAAGTCTTTAAAGTGTTACTAAACCCAGGACCCTGCATTCACGATATCTGGTCTCCCACAATACACAGAACATGGAAATACTATTATTTTAGTAAATTTTCTCATCAGCAGTATATAGCAGTCTTGTGACTTCTATCAGTGTCTGGTTAAAGCTTATAGGAGGAATTTTCATTCTACTCTGACTGTCCTATGAGGCTGCATGACCCCTGACCCTCAGTCTGGACAGTGCTGATTGGCCCTGTGCTGATCACTAAAAATGGGCTCGGGCTTGTAAGGAACCAATCATGCCCGAGCCCGCCATGAAGTGAACCCTGCACTGCGCTAATCACAGGCAGTGAGACATTTCCCCGCTGTGCGGCTGCAGCAATCGGGGAAATGTCTCACTGCATGTGATTAGCTCAGTGCAGAGTCCACTTCCTGGCAGTTCCGAACAAGCCCGAGCCCATCCTTACTGATCATATGCACCCTCCCAAGGAAAAAAAAACTCTTTAGCAATACACACCAAATTGAGCATGTGCAGAGTGACTCCAAAGGCTCTGTCTTATCAGGAGATGGATTGGGGACAATGGAAGAAGGTGAGGAGACAGGAACAAAGAGCCTTTTTACACAATGATGAGGATTAACCCCTTAGGTTCCACAGTGAGTATAACAAGCATTCTTTACTGCATATACAGACTGATTTTACTGTTGTGGGTTTAGTAACACTTTAACCCCTTCTTGACAAGGGTAAAATGAATCCTAACACCTGAACACAGTTTTTGCAACTTTGACAAGCTTTAGTAAAACTGAACATATCATCGTAACTACTTAGTGTATCCAGGTGGATTACAGGTATATATCGTATTTTCGGGATAAAGCTGGGCTTTCATTTGGTGATAAATGGTAATGGATTTCTTATGTTTTTTCTTTTTTTTTATCAAAGGAAACCTGGCACAAAATAGTAAAATAATATCGATTTTTTAAAATGTAGCTGTATATTCCTTGCTACTACCATAACATACCTTCAAAGAACAGCCCAAATTAAATTTTCCCGTTCATGATGATTGCAGAGATACCACACGTGTGTATGTTATTTGTTGTTTGTACCCATGGTATGGCCCAGTAACCATACAGCACATTTGGATTTTACTAATCCTACCTAAAACACACTGATACTAATTAATAAAAACATTTTTTTAAAATCCTACCTAAAATACACCCCTTGACCTTTGACCCTAACCCTGGTCCTGTGCTAGATCAAACCCTGATCTAGCTATTTTTTCTTTTATTACATTCAGCTTTTTTTTTTTTTTTTACATTTTTCTCCTCCAGCAAGGATAAAAAGATACCATGTATTATTTAATGTATTCTGTATGTATATTATGTATCTTTTTCTCCATTCAAAACCCAGAGGAGAGCTGCACAGGGACTGATTAATGTGATAGCCAATCAGAGGCTATCACAGCGATCAGGAACTTGGGCATCCTGGTTCCCAATTGTTAAAATGGGACCCGCGGCACTCGGCGAGAGAGCAGTTTCGCATATCCAGCACAAACATATGTACACATATATGAGGCCCCACAGATAAAGTCCCTTTTGCTGATAAAGCAAAAAAAAAACAACAATTTTTGCTGCAATTTTCATAGGTCATGTGACTCAAATGCTACATCAAAATGCAGCACGGGTGTGTTTTTGCTGCATTTTCAATGCATTTCAATGGGGAGGTGCATTACAACGCAACGGACCAGTGTGAAGACATACATAGAATTTAAAGGGATGCATTTTTCTTGAGCTTTTTTTTTTTTTTAACGCAAAAGCGCTTCAAAAACAATTAATAAAAAAATTTAATATAATAAAATTATATATATAAAAAAATATTTATTTAAAAAACTGTCAATTTCATGCATCCTGAATTTTTGTTTTCGGTCTAGAATTTTCATTTCTTTAAGGGTAGTTAGGTTTTACCCGGAATTCTGCTTTAACCAGTTGCCAACCGCCCGCCGTGAATTGATGACGGCAGCATGGCTCTCCTGCGTGAATCGCCGTCACCTGATGGTGGGCGCGGGGGCGTGCATTGTGGGCGCGCGTGCGCAGCCAGAGGTGTGCTCGCGTGCTCACTGGCTAGCGGGGGAGCCAATCGGTGGGTGGGGCGGACTCGATGTCTGCCGGCCACCCACGATCACTCCCCCACAGCAGTGACAGAACGGGGATCCGTGTATGTAAACAAGTGGATCTCTGTTCTGACAGGGGTAAGGAGAGTGATCGTATGTTCCCTGTATATGGGAGCAGCGATCACTCTCCTCCCCCAGTCAGCCCAGCCCCCGCACAGTTAGAACACACTGACAAGGAACACATTTAACCCTCTGATCACCCCCTAGAGTTAACCCCTTCCTTGCCAGTGACATTTATACAGTAATGGGGGGCTATTTAACTCTGATCATTGTGTAAATGTCAGTGGTCCCAAAAAAGTGTCAAAAGTGTCTGATATGTCCGCCGCAATGTCGCAGTCCTGCTAAAAATCGCAGATCGCCACCATCACTAGTAAAAAATAAAAAAATAAAAACACTATAAATCAATTCTCATCATTTGTAGACGCAATAACTTTTGTGCAAATCAATCACTACACGCTTATTGAAATTTTTACCAAAAATATGTAGAAGAATATATATCGGCCTAAACTGATGAATACATTTTTTTATATATATATATATATTTTTTTTTTTTGGATATTTATTCTAGCAAAAGTAAAAAATAATTGTGTTTTTTCAAAATTGTCACTCTTTTTTTTGTTTATAGTGCAAAAAATAAAAAAAAAAACCGCAGAAGTGATCAAATACCACCAAAAGAAAGCTTTATTTGTGGGGAAAAAAGGACGTCAATTTTATTTGGGTACAACGTCGCATGACCGCGCAATTGCCAGTTAAAGCAAAGCAGTGCCGAATAGCAAAAAGTGCTCTGGTCAGAAAGGGGGTAAATCCTTCTGGGGCTGAAGTGGTTAAAGGGGTTGTAAAGGCTCTTTTTTTTTTGAATAATAAACATGCCATACTTACCTCCTCTGTGCAAGGGTTTTGCACAGAGTGGCCCAGATCCTCCTCTTCTGGGGTTCCCCAGCGGCACTCCTGGCTCCTCCCTGCATCAAGTGCCCCGACGGAGAAGCGCTCTCCCTGGGGACACCGGTGCGGGCGCGCTCCCATGTCCTGCTGCTGTGTCCATTGACACAGACAGAAGGACTCGGCCCCACCTTCCGGCTCCCGCATCATTTGATTTGATTGACGGCAGTGGGAGCCAATAGCTGCGCTGCTATCAATCTATGCAATCAGGACCCGAGACAGCGGCTGGAGCGGGTGTGTTTGTCCCCGTTGCTGGAAAGACTGGGTTCAGGTAAATAAAAGGGGGGCTCTGGGGGGCTGCTGCATCATAGAATGCATTAAGGTGAAAAAACCTTTAGGGCTTGCAACCCCTTTAAACTAAACAATGTCCACTATTGTTGACTCCTATCCAAGACTTACAGAATAGAATTCTGGGGAGCTAGAATCATCAGCACCTGGGATCCTAAGTCAAGGGCATTTAAACACAGGCTGGCAATGTCAGCTCTTAGTTTATCTGGACTGACTCCCTTGGAAAGCCTTTACCAAGATCTGAGACACTACAAGGCTGACCTTTGCAAATCAGTACTAAATACTTGCTAAAGCTTGTGAAAGCAGAAAAACAGTGCTAGCAAGTAGGCTTTCATTGCTGAAGAGATTCGGTTTAATCTGCAATATAAACTCTTCTGCCTGCAGCATGTTTTTCTGCTGCATGCACAGTTCAGTGTACAGTCTTGGTATGACATGAGTGCTGGAACAAAGAAAGAGCCCTGGGGGACCAATGGATTCATTTCTGCTTGAAATGCCTCTTCAATGAGACATCCATTTATTTATTACAGGTACTTACTGTATATTGTGCTGTCAATTTAGGCAGCACTTTACATATACATTATACATTTACATCACTCCCTGAAGGAGCTTACAATCTAAGCTCCCTAACTCACACTCATATACATACACATACTAGAGCCAATACCAGCCTACCAAACCTAACCTAACCAAACCTACCAGCATGTCTTTTTAGTGTGGGAGGAAACCGGAGTACCCAGAGGAAACCCACGCAGGCACAGAAAGTACTGTACATACAAAGTCCAGGCAGGTAGTGTTGGTTGTGCCGTCCCCCCAAAAAGAGTGAGCACCAGCCGCCACTGCTACGAAGGCAATTTTATTTATTTATGGTTTTAATAAAAAAGAAGTTATATTTACCACCTCTGTGCAATGGTATTGCCCAGAAAGGTCACTTTCCTTCTGGCTGTCGGCTCCTCCCTCCTTTGGGTGCCACCTGTAGGAAGCCAGGCACTATGGAGGCACACATGCATGCGCCTTCCCTTTGGGTTCTGAGCCGGGCTGAGTTTGTACAGACAAACACACAGTGCCAGTAACCAATGCCTCTACTCCCTTCCTGGCAGAAGTTTGACTGATGGCAACAGGAGCCTATGGCTCTGCTGCCCTCAGTTTCTGATGTAAAGCAGGGAGTCAGGGGAGGGATATTGGAGCCAGAGACAGCATTGAAGCAGTAACATGGAAGTGTTTAGGGGGTAGGACAGGTAGGGGTGTAATTTTACCTTAATGCAGAGAATACATTAGGGTAAAAAATGTTTAGAATGGACTACTACTTTAAAGCTGAACCCTTGGTCTTGCACAGCTGTACAGGCTCCCTCTCTGTACTGATATTGCTTCCCCTTATTACACTGCACATTGTGAGCTTCTCACAGTGTGTATTAGAGCCTGCTGCCAGTGGCGTCACCCGGTGCGAAAAAAATTGGTGTCACCCCCCCCCCTCCAACTATAGTCCCCGCTCCCTCAGTACAGACCCCCCTCCACTAACTACAGACCCCCCTTCTTCAGTATAGACCCCCCACTAAGTACAGACCCCCCTTCCTCAGTATAAACCCCCCCCACATTAAGTACAGACCCCCCTTCCTCAGTATAAACCCCCACACTAAGTACAGACCCTCTTCC
>BLSH010138632.1:1037758-1060356 GCA_018402905.1 Glandirana rugosa
CCCCCGCATGTCCATTTCAGAACAGTGCGGCGTATCCCTCCTGTGTAAACAGAGAGGAGGGGGAGGCGGCTTCGGTCAGCTCCACTGAGAGACACAGATCAGTGTAGCAGGTGGGTGCAAAACGTGCGGTGTTAGCAGCGCCGCTGCCCACGGGTGTCGCCCCTCTGGCGGGTGTCATCCGGGTGCACCCCACCAGCGATGCAACTGCCTGCAGCAACCCTTTTCTTGTGGTTGAAGGCATCCAGCATCAACTGGCTCTTTCCTTTCTAGCTGAACTGTGTCTGGACATTTAGTTCTTTAAATCTCAGAGGCTCAGCATCATATGGGTGGTCTGCACACCAATGTTGACCTAGGAATGCCCAGTTCTACAGACAAACATCCACCATCCACAAGGCACCAAAATGAAACAAGCATGCAGATCAGGAGTGCCGACTTAATTCTTTCTAATCTGCATGCTTGCTCAAGGACAGTGACCCAGAAAGCCAGAGACAGACAGGCAACTAGTATTTCAAAAGAGATCAGCAATGGCAATATCTGTAATTTATACTTATGTGTACGGTTTAATTAGAAAAGGCTGCTTCTCCTTGCTCCCCTACTCTTATTAAGTACACTGGACAAGATCTCTGGTAAACAGACACCACCACTCACCTGTCATAAATTTCCGATCCTTCTTCCAGGCCGGGGAGTAGTCCAGTGATGAACGCCTGGAGACTGGGCAGCAATGACCTCTGAAGAGGTAGGAAATAAGTCTCATACAGACCCAGAAGAATGGGCTTCACAGACATGGCTGCATGGAACAGCAGCGGAAATAAACCCGAACTGCAGAAAGAACATCAATTAAACAAGATTAACAGCTGCAAATCTTAAACAGTATATTAACAGGGAACAGGGTTGAGGTTAAAGTTCACCTAAAGTCAAAAAGGTAAAGTTTGCTGTGTTACAGGGAACATCTACAAATGTTAATTGTGCCTAACTGGTACTCTGGAAAATCTACCATTTGTTGGACATAGATGGATTGAAATTTGGATGGTTTAGCAGAGACTGGGTGAATTCCAATTCATGGACGGGCACTGTAGTTGTACAGAAGTCAATATACTGTCTGATTTCTGTACAACCACCCTGTCGGATTTTCCCCGCTCAATTGTCTCTGCAGGCTGTAGCCTGCAACGCCGATCAGTGCATTCTGACAGCGGGGAAGTCCGTCTGTCAGAATGCAATAAGCTCAGTGAGAAGGATTCCCTCATCGACATTGGTTGTGTGAATGGGGGGATCGAGTCAGGTTTCTTTTTCATTCAAACTACTGGTTGAATAAAAAAAAAAAAAAACACTCATCTATGAGCTACCTTTTATTTCACCTCAAACAATAGCAGTGCACTTTCTATGCCTTAGCATTACTGTGAATGTAACATGATCTATAGATCTAAAGTGTGAGATCATCTAAAGCAGTAGCCCCCAACCTTTTTTGGCACCAAGGACCAGTTTCACGGCAGCCAATTGACAAGTTTGGTGGACGGGTCAGGGGGTGGGATATCTGTATTCACAGAGTCTGCCCCCCATCACACCACAGCCCCCCTTTATATCAGTCCCCTTAGTTCCCCTTCACATCACAGATCCCCTTTCATTACAGTGCAGCTCCCTTTACATCACAGCCCTTTACATTAATGTAACAGGGACTGCTCTGCAAAGAGGGTACTGTGATGTAAAGGGGACTGCTCTGTAAAGGGGGTACTGCTCTGTAAAGGGGATACTGCTCTGTAAAGGGGGTACTGTGATGTAAAGGGGACTGCTCTGTAAAGGGGACTGCTCTGTAAAGCGGGTGCTGTAATGTAGAGGAGACTGCACTGTAAAGGGGGCACTGTGATATAACGGGGACTGCACTGTAATGATTACAGCGCCCCGTTTACAGTGCAGTCTCCTTTATATTACAGCGCCCCCTTTACAGTGCAGTCTCCTTTATATTACAGTGCCCCCTTTACAGTGAAGTGTGGCCCCTCTTTCCTCTCTCCCTATTCTAATCTCTGCCTCCCCTGCTTAGGACTCCTACCTTTGGCAGGGCAGAGGCTGTGCTCAGTCCGCGTGTCCTCTTCTGGCTCCCCCGCCCACCCGACAGTGTCATCCAATCAGAAGGGCAGAGGGCGGGAGGAGCTCTCCATTCTGATCTGCAGCTCCTCACACGCCCTGCTGATAGGATGACATCGTTGGGCAGCCAGAGGAGTCGGGAGAGGACACACAGGTATGGCCGCACAGCTGCTGGTGAGCGCTGACCACAGTCCGTGACATCCTTGTGTAGACCACAGTCACCACTCACCCCCGCTGGGTGGCCTGGTCATCAACAGGCCCTAGACCGGCACCGGTCGGCGGCCCGGGGTTTGGAGAACCCTTATCTAATGCCTCATACACACGATGAGAATATTGGGCGAATGATCGCCCTTTTTTTCCCGCATTCTAGTCTCATATTGAAAGCCATAAGGTAGTGATGTAATATAAATGAATTGTATTATATTGGAATGTATTATTTCATTTCTGAGCATGTGTGATCACACATTTTTTTCGTACAAACACTATACTAATTACACAAAATTAGTTTGTTCTATTAACTTACGAGAAAAAAATTTTGTTCTTGTCCCTTCAGATATTTTCACATGAACGGTCATGATCGGCTCTCTCGAAAGCTGTGTACTAATGAACAGATTATTGGATGATCGCTCAGAATGCGTCTTTTTCATCTGATATTCTCATCATGTGTATGGGCCTTAAGTCAATTTGCTTCAGGGCATCACAATGCTTTGTTTTTTTTTTCTCGGGTTTAAGTCTAACACAATTATACTTCATTAATGTCCCAGGAGCGTAGCGCATTGCACTGCTGTGTTTAGAAATATGTGCCATCCAGTGTGGTGAAAACACAACACAGACATGCTGCAATTTTCGGCACTTCAACGCATGTCATGTCACACCAGCATTGTGGTGTCAACAGGACACATGGAATACAATTGTGTTCTATGTGCCTTAGCCTTGACCTGCGTTTATCTAGTGCAGAAAAATGCAGGACAGTATGAATGAGCCCTGAGTGTACTTTGAGGGCTCGTTCACACTAGCCTGCATGGTAAAGTGCGTGGTTTAACTGTCTGTGGGAGGGCCGGAAAGCGTCGTGTACATTTAAAGTGTTACTAATCCCACAACAGTAAAATCAGTCAGTATAAGCAGCATAGCATGCTTGTTATACTCACTGTGGAACTTAAAGAGGAAGTAAACCCTGATGGGGTTTACTTCCTCTATGTTACCCTGCAATGTAAAAGCATAATGGGCTACTATGCATCGCATAGTAGCCCATTATGTCCCACTTACCTGCATTAGAAGCCCGCGATGTCCAGTGATATCCCCGCTCCAGGCCGCGTCCATCTTCTGCCCCTCTTCCTTCCGGGGCCGCGACCTCCGGCTCTGGGAGTGGCCAGGGTCGCGTGACGTCACTCCCGCGCATGCGCACGGGAGCCGCCAGTCACAACACAATCTCAGTGAAGGGACGGCACGGAGGCCGTTTCTTCACTGAGCATGCAAGTACACTGTATATCTCCTAAACTGTGCAGGGGATATGTAGGGAACCTACAGGTAACCCTTATTATAGGCTTACCTGTAGGTTAAAGTGGTTGTCACAGGTTGACAACCACTTTAAGGGGTTAATCCTCTGCAATGTGTAAAAAGGCTATTTTATCCTGTATGCCATAAATCCTTCCCTCCCTGCATTGTCTATATGGGGCAGACCAGCTAACACAGGCAGGGTAGTCCTCCTGCACATGCTCAGTTGTGTCTTTTATGCAGGAGAGAACTTTTACTCAGAGCTAAGTTGAGTGCATCATGAGAATCCCCGGGCAGCAGAATGGGCAGGAGAAAGAGAGCCAAGCCCTGCACAGGACCCAGAGCAGCTTAGGGGGCACCACCCAGAGCAGCCCACCCCAGCACCCCCCTAGATCCGGCCTTGGAGGATGGGCTCTTCCAGGCACATCCCTGTGGCACATCTGCACACACGTGAGTTCCTTCATACATGTGCAGACATACCAAGATCTGGATGGTCTTCATATATGTGCAGGAAAAACCCCAAGTATGTTCAGATGTGCTCAGGGCTATGCCAGGACCAGACACCCTGCAGCACATCTGCACAAAAGTAGGCATTCTCCTGGGATTCATGACATGGACATTCCAGGAAGCGGTGGGGGGGTTGAAAATCTTTACTCCCTTTTGTGCCTACAGGACACAATATGAAAAAAAACAGGGGTTTAAACCATTCCTAACTTCAAAATGAACAAAAATGTATTGAAAAATATACAGTATTTTAAAGATTTGCAAAACAGGACATCATCTCCCAAAGCTTTACCTGTACAGGAAAAGGTCCCTGGACAGCCATTTCGTTCCAATGATCTTGAATATAATTTCGTAGGTCTCCAAGGCTTTCAAGTGGACTCCGCTGGGTAGAGCTGGGTGCAGGCATTGTGCCAGCCTCTTGCTAATTATCAGACGTCTTGGCAGTAAGCAGTACTTCAAGTTACTCTGCAGGGCCTGCAAAGAAAAAAAAAAGTTTAGAGGTGTGAACTTTATTTTGTGTCAGCAAAACGCTGTCAATTTCTTGTCACATGGGGAGGGTAAACGACGATAGTGGCCCATGCTAAAAATATTGGCACCCCTGCATTTCTGTCAGATAATGCACCACTTCGCCCAGTTTAGGCATTCTCGTGTTTATTTCTTTTGTTTGTATTGGTATGACACAAAAAAGTGGAGAAAAAAAAAGCCAAATCTGACGCAAAACTCCAACAATGGACTGGACAAAATCATTGGCACCCTCAATTTAATATTTGGTAGTGCACCCTTTGGAAAAGATAACAAATCAATTGCTTCCTATAGCCATAAGTGGGTTTCTTACACCTCTCTACTGGAATTTTGGACCATTCTTTTGCCAACTGCTCCAGGTCTCTCAGATTGGAAGGATTCCTTTTGCCAACTGCTGTTTTGAGATCTCTCCACAGGTTTTCTATGAGATTTAGATCTGGACTCATTGCTGGCCAATTCAGTACTTTCCAGAGCTTGGTCTTAAACCATTTCTGGGTTCTTTTTGACGTGTGCTTTGGGTCATTGTCCTGCTGTAAGACCCATGACCTCTGACAGAGACCCAACTTTCTGACACTGGGCCTTATCATTGCACCCCAAAATTCTTTGGTAGTCTTCAGATTTTATAATGCTATGCACATGATCAAAACATCCAGTGCCTGAAGCAGCAAATTAACCCCAAAACATCAGTGAACCTCCACCATGTTTGACTGCATTCTTTCAATTAAAGGTCTCACTTCTTTTTCTGAACACAGTAGAATAATGGGCTTTACCAAAAAAACGTGATTTTGTTTCATCTGTCCACAGCACATTCTCCCAAAAGGATTTTGGCTTCCTCAGATTTTGGCAAACTTTTTGATCAATTTTTCTCTTTCGTCCACATCCAGGGAGATTAGCTACAGCAGTGTTTTTCAACTCCAGTCCTCAAGGCACACCAACAGGTCATGTTTTCAGGATTTCCATGAGTTTGCACAGGTGATTTGATCAGATTCACTGCCTTAGTAATTACCACAGCTGTTTCATCTGAGGGAAATCCTGAAAACATGACCTGTTGGTGTGCCTTGAGGACTGGAGTTGAAAAACACTGAGCTACAGTACCATGGGTTGTAAACTTCTTGACAATGGTGGACACAGGAACATGAAGATCTCTGGAGATGGACGTGTAATCTTGAGATTGTCCATGCTGTTCCACAATTTTTGTTCTTAAATCCTCAGACAATTCTGCTACTTTCTCTTCTCCATCCTCCATGTGGCACCGAGACACACAACAGAAAGGTTGAGTCAATTTTTCACCATTTTAACTGGTTGCCGGTGTGATTTCTATAGTCAGCACCTATTAATTGATACAGGTGAGTTCAATTAAAAATTATAGGAGCATCAACAACTTGGAATGCAATTATTTCTTACAATTTTGAGGTTTTGTGTGGAATGTCAGATTTGGATTTTTGTTTTGCCACTTTTTTTTTTTTTTGTCATACCAATACAAACGTTTGTAATTGCAACAATTTTCTGGGCGAAGTGGTGCATTATCTGACAGAAATGCAGGTGTGCCAAAATTTTTGGCCATGACTGTTTGTCATTACAGGGTACATTTTTCGAAAAAAGTGATTATTGAAGCTGGTAAAAGGCTCATAAACTTTATCCACCTGCAATGTAGTTATGTAATAGCACAGTGCCAGCTTCTGACTTCACAAATTAACCACTTCAGCCCCGGAAGGATTTCACACTTTAGGACCAGAGCACTTTCGGCACTGCGCTGCTTTAACTGACAATTGCGCGGTCGTGCAACGTTGTACCCAAACAAAATTTGCGTCCTTTTTTCCCCTCAAATAGAGCTTTCTTTTGGTGGTATTTGATCACCTCTGAGTCATTTCTGATCGCCGCTATAAACAAAAGAAGAGCTACAATTTTTCAAAAAAACCCAAATTTCTTACTTTTTGCTAAAATACAAATCCAAAAAAAAATATATAAAAAAACATTTTTTTCCATCGGTTTTGGCCGATTTATATTCTTCCTCATATTTTTGGTAAAAAAATTTGCATTTGGTGTTTATTGATTGGTTTGCGCAAAAGTTGCTGCGTTTACGGACGATGAGAATTCATTTCTGGGGTTTTAATTTTTTTAAATTTTTTACTAGTAATGGCGGCGATCTGAGATTTTTAGCGGTACTGCGATATTGCCGCGGACATGTCCGACCATTTTGACACTTTTTTGGGACCATTGGCATTTATACAGCGATCAGTGCTATAAAAATGCACTGATTACTGTGTAAATGCCATTGGCAGTGAAGGGCTTAACCTGGAGGGGGCGCTCTAAGGGTTAACTGTGTTCCCTGGGCGTGTTCTAACTGTATGTGGGCTGCCCTGGCTGGGGAAAGGGGATGATCACGGCTTCCATATACAGGAAGGCTGTGATCATCGCCCTTCCCCCTCTAACAGAACGGATATCCGTGTTTACTTACACGAACCTCCGTTCCTTCACTGCAGGGGGGGGGGGGGGGCATCGCGTGTAGCCGGCGGCGATCAAGTCCGCCACACCTGCTCCCTGGCCCCCCCGGACACAGTGAGGGTGCTCACAGCACTAGTTATCGCAGCCGCCGTCATATGACGGCGGTTTGCGATAACGAGCCACTCTGTCGCCGTCAGACTGCGGTCGGCAAGTGGTTAAAGAGGAACTGTAGTCTGCTCTCATAATTTGTAATATAAATATCTTTGCCATTCGGAAGCTTCCCCCCAACCACTTTGCATATTATTTTATATATACTGTGATTCTGTACTTGCCAAATATGCAGCAGAAATCTCCCCCACTGAGTCTGGCTGCAGCCATTTTAACTGTGGGCAGCTGAAGCTGCTGCCTGTTCACTTCCTGGATTTACACAGAGGCACACCTCCAGCTCTCCAGCTCTCATTGGCTCTCTTATGACTCATCCCCCCTCCATTCCTGGCAAACTCTCACAAGAGTGAGAGAGAGAGCTGTGCATGATGTCAAATGCAGAGGCATTTTTCCAGCCAAGAACCAGGAAGTGGGCTGTATAAGGTATTTACTGGCAGAAAAAAATGTTTTACTATCCAAAATTAAAACAACAAGGGCAGAGGATTTAATAGATGGAAAGATGAAAAAATGACTGAAGTTCCACTTTAATTTCCTGCAGGATAGTCCTGCTTTTAGGGCCCATTTACATCTGTCTGCTCTGGTGCAGCAACACTGCCTATTCATTTTGAATGGACTGCCAATGCAAAAACGCACATGCAGCTTTTCCTCTCAATACAGCGCACCATAACGGACAGTAATGTATTATGGTGCATTGGGGTGGCAATTTGAAAATAAATGGCACTGCAAGGCACCAATGCTTGAAGCAGGTGTTACTGCAAGGCAATGGTGTGACTCCACCCCTTGGAGGCAGGAAACATTGGCCAACCAGCGACGCATGTATGTGGCATGTGGGCATTAAGTCCTTCCTTTTGCTGCCAAACTTATGTGGTATGCAGTTAACAGGTTAAACTGGATCCTGCATAGGTCGATTTACTAACAGTTCCCCCATTCCTCAGAGAAAAAAAAAAAAGCAGCACAATAAAACATATTTTCTATATACACTCTCTGGCACTTTATTAGGTACACCTGTTCCATTGCTTGGTAACACAAATTGCTAATCAGCCAATCACATGGCAGAAACTCAATGCATTTAAGCATATAGACGTGGTGAAGACGACTTGCTGAAGTTCAAACCGAGGATCAGAATGGGGAAGAAAGGGGATTGATATTATTTTGAACGTGGCATGGTTGTTGGTGCCAGGTGGGCTGGTCTGAGTATTTCAAAAACTGCTGACCTACTGGGATTTTCACACACAACCATCCCTCGGGTTTACAGAGAGGTCCCAATAAGAGAAAATATCCATTGCGCGGAAGTCGTGTGGAGGAAAATGCCTTGTTGATGTCAGAGGTCAGAGGAGAATGGGCAGACTGGTTCCTGATAGAAAGGTAACAGTAACTCAAATACCCACTAGTTACATCCAAGGTATGCAGAACACCATCTCTGAAAACGCACAACACATCAAACCTTGAAGCAGATGGGCTGCAGCAGCAGAAGACCACACCGGGTGCCACTCCTGTCAGCTAAGAACAGGAAACTGAGGCTACAATTGACACAGGTTCACCAAAATTAGACAACAGAAGATTGGAAAAACGTTGTCTGGTCTGTTGAATCACGATTTCAGCTGCGACATTCAGATGGTAGAGTCAGAATTTGGTGTAAGAGCCCTTTCACACTGAGACGCTTTACAGGAGTTTTTGCGCTAAAAATAGCGCCTGTAAAATGCCTCTCAATCCCCCCCAGAGTGAAAGCAGTAGTGCTTTCACACTGGAGCGGTGCGCTTGCATGAAGAGAAAAAAAGTCCTGCAAGCGGCATCTTTGGGGGGTGGTGCGGGAGCGGTGTACACACCGCTCCTCCACCGCCCCTGCCATTGAAATGAATGGCCGCCGCTTTCAAATCGATGTAAACGTGCTTTGAAAGCAGTACTAAACGGGTGCTTTTAACCCCTTCTGAGGGGTTAAAAGTGCCCCGCTAGCGGCGCCAAAGCACCGCTATAACAATGGTAAAGTGCCCCTAAAACTAGCGGCGCTTTACCGCTACCGCCCACATCGCCCCATTGTGAAAGGGGCCTAAACAACATGAAAGCATCCTGCCTTGTATCAATGGTTCAGGCTGGAGGTGGTGGTGTATTGGTGTGGGGGATATTTTCTTGGCACACTTTGGGCCCCTTAGTACCAATTGAGCATCTTTTAAATGCCACGGCCTACCTGAGTATTGTTGCTGACCATGTCCATCCCTTTATGACTGCAGTGTCCCCATCTTCTGATGGCTCCTTCCAGCAGGATAATGCACCATGTCACAAAGCTCAAATCATCTCACCACTGGACAATGAGGTCACTGCACTCCAATGGCCTCCACAGTCACCACATCTCATCCAATAGAGCACCCTAGGGATGTGGTGGAACTAGGGTTGCCACCTCTTCCCTTTAAAACAGAACACATATTAATTACACAGTGGCTGATTAAGGTGGTAATTAAACTCACCTGGTGCCTTATCTGCATTAAATTAGCCTCAGAACAACCTGTGTAATTCATATGTGTTCGGGTTTAACCACTTCCGGACCAACGCTGTCACCAGACGGCGGTCACTTTGCCATTGTATATATACTTTGTTATGGTAGCAGACAGCTACCATAACCCCGGTATCTTTTTTTTCAGCCGGCGATTTTGCACAAGATAAAAGTGGTCTCACCGGCGGATTCAGTGGCGGATTCACCCTCCCACCGGTTTCTGGTCATCTCTGCAGCTTACCGGACCCGCCAGATGATCGGTTCCTCTCCCCCCAGTGTCTGTGAGCCGACATCACAAGTCACTTCCGCCCAATGCTCTTAAAGGGCCCATTTTTTTTTTTGCACTGTAATTTTTTCAAATTATGTTATTTTTTTTTGCATTTTACTGTAAATATGAGATGTCAGGTCTTTTTGACCCCAGATCTCATATTTAAAGCGGAGTTCCACCCTAAAGTGGTCACATTTGGCACCTTTCGGGGGGGGGGGGAGAGGGCATCTGTCTTTAGACAGGTGCCCTTTTCCACACATCCGGGAGCTCTGGCCGGCGGACGCGACCGCTGACGTCAGCAGCCCGGCTCCCTCCTCCCTGCTCGCTCTGCTTCTGGCCGCCTGGCCAGTAGCAGAGCGCGGCAGAGCCTCGGGCATGCGCAGTAAGGTGCCCGGCGTGAAGCTGTACTGCTTACACGTCCGGGTTCCCTTACCCGCGATGGAGGCAGCTGCACCCGTCCCCCGATCCGAAGATCGGCGGCGGGTGCCGACATCGCTGGACTCCAGGACAGGTAAGTGTCCTAATATTAAAAGTCAGCAGCTACTGTATGTGTAGCTGCTGACTTTTAATTTTTTTTTTAGCCCTCGGACCTCCGCTTTAAGAGGACCTGTCATGCTTTTTTCTATTACAAGGAATGTTTACATTTCTTGTAATAGGAATAAAAGTGATCATTTTTTTTTTAAAAAAAGAACAGTGTAAAAATAAAAAGTAAAATAAGAAAAAATTTTAAAGCGCCCTATCCCCGCGAGCTTGCGCACAGAAGCGAACGCATACATAAGTCCCGCCCATATATGAAAACGGTGTTCAAACCACACATGTGAGGTATCACCATGATCGCTAGAGTGAGAGCAATAAATATAGCACTAGACCTCCTCTGTAACTCAAAACTGCTAACCTGTAGAATTTTTTAAACGTCGCCAATGGAGATTTTTAAGTTGCAAAGTTTTTTGCCATTCCGCGAGCGGACGCAATTTTGATGCATGACATGTTGGGTATCATTTTACTCGGCGTAACATTATCTTTCACAATCTGGAAAAAAATTGGCCAAACTTTACTGGTGTCTTATTTTTTACCTCAAAAAACTGAATTTTTAAAAAAAAAAATTGCGATTGTAAGATTGCTGCGCAAATACGGTGTGACAAAGTTTTGCAACGACCGCCATTTTATTCTCTAGGGTGTTAGAAGAAAATATATATATAATGTTTGGGGTTCTAAGTAATTTTATAGCAAAAAAAATGGTTTTAACTCGTAAACACCAAACTCCAAAAAGAGGCTCGGTCTTAAAGTGGTTAAAACAGTGGTCCTCAGGACCCGCCAACAGGCCAGATTTTAAGTATTACCTTGGGGAGATGCAGACTAGAATACTGCAATCACTGAGCAGCAAATGGTATCACCTGTGATGAATTTCAGTTATCCTGCAAACCTGGCCTGTTAGTGGGTCCTGAGAACAGCAGTTGAGAACCACTGGTTTAAAGGGACGAGGTGGCAACCCTAGGTGGAACGGGAGATTGGCATCATGGATGTGCAGCCAACAAATCTGCAGGAACTGTGTGATGCTATCATTGTCACTATGGACCAAAATCTCTGAGGAATGTTTCCAACACCTTGTTGAATCTATGCCACGAAGAATGAAGGCAGTTCTGAAGGGAAAAGAGGGTCCAAACCGGTACTAGCAAGGTGTACCTAATAATGTGGTCGGTGAGTGTATAGGGCGCATTTAGGGGGGGTGAGAAGGTACAATGCCTGGATGTTCAAGATCCCTTGAGGAATGGAATGGCGGAGGCAGCATGTAGAAGGTATGACTGGGGGAGGATCAAGCAAGAGAACCTGTCATTTTAAATTTTCAATGGCAAATTTTGCTTTTAATTAGCGAAGCCCAAAACGGCATATAAACCTAAGTTAGCATGGCTTCTTTTGAGCCTCTCCTAGGCTGTTGAGGTTCAAAGCCTGAAGAGCGTTACTGCATCACACAATACAAAGAAAGGTTGGGTTAGCTCATCCAGTCTACAGCACAGCTCCAGCGTGTCCATGTAATGTAAAGAGCTGACCCAGAACACGCAGAGCATGCACTGATCACCACTGACAATCACTAAACAGGTGGATGATGACTGACATCTATGACTTCAACTCCAAACCAGCTTCCAGCCTACAGAGAGAAACCTTTCATCTTAGCTAAGCTTTACTTCCTATTTTCTTTGATAGCACCGGCCTGAGGCATTATCTACACGAGCAAAGCTGTAATTTTAGATTTCACAGTGGAAGAACCTGCTTCTGTTCCTTTGTAAATGACAAATATCCCGGCATTGGGGGAGGAGGGGAACTGTAGATGTATTTAAAGGAACTGCCCTTGTTTGGCCATATATGCCACATCATCAACCAAAATGAGGTTATAGCGTGCCAAATATTGACAGATTACCGCGATGTCTCGGTGGGCTGTGAGAAGGGCTTAAAGGAAACCTTTGAGATTAAAGGGGTTGTAAAAACCCTAGGTTTTTCACCTAAATGCATTAAGGTGAAACACGTTTTCACCTGCAGCAGCCCCACTTTACCTACCTGAGCCCAAAATGAACCCGCGGTGAGGACGAGCCTCGCAGCTCACACAAACTGCTCTGATTCTCATTGGCTGGATTGATAGAAGGGGAGCCATTGGCTCCCGCTGCTGTCAATCAAGTCCAGTGACCTGGGAGCCGGGGGGCAGGGCCAAGTCACACAACAGCAGGACTTAGGAGCGCGCCTGCATGGGTGACCCCAGGGAAGCGTGGTGGTCACTCGAGAAGAGGAGGAGCCCGGAGCACAGCTGGAGGACCCCAGAAGATGGGGTTAGGGGCCACTCTGTGCAAAACCGCTGCACAGAGGAGGTCAGTATGACATGTTTGTTATTTATTTTTTTTAAAAATATGAGCCTTTACAATCACTTTAACATTATATAGGCTGCTGTTGCGGATCTCCTTCTGAGCATGCTGGTTCCTTCTAACGATTCACTTTTTTGGCAAGGCAGCAAGGTTTTCCTTAGAGCAGGGATATGCAATTAGCGGACCTCCAGCTGTTGCAGAACTACAAGTCCCATGAGGCATAGCAAGACTCTGAGAGCCACAAGCATGACACCCAGAGGCAGAGGCATGATGGGACTTGAAGTTTTGCAACAGCTGGAGGTCCACTAATTGCATATCCCTGCCTTAAGAGGGTAACCCCACTTTCGTGGGGGAAAAAATAGCAAATAAAGAGAAAATAATATAGCGCATATAATTGTGAAACAAGTCCTATTGTAATTGAATGTTATTAAAAATTACCTTTCCTTTTCAATCTGCAGCTCTGCAATTTTCTGAGAATGCATTGCAATATGGCTACCTGGAGTTGTTCTGTACACAGAGTGTGTACTGACCACTCCCCAGAAACATCATCCCCTGCTTGTGAGATTGGCTCACCAATTTTCCCAGAAGTCTGCCTAAGATACAATTCAGATTTCAGACATCCCCTGCAACAAAAATGTCATTTTTGGAGAGACACCTTCAATAGGAACACGTCTAAAGGGATGCAGGCCCAGCAGCTTTCCTCATTAGAGCCCTACAGCTGCACACCTGACAGTTAATTATGAAACCTCTCCCATTAGACTCAGGGCTGGTTCACACTAATGCGGCGCGATGCGGCGCGATGCGGCATGATGCGGCGCTCGAGGCGATCTCAACGCGGCTTGCGAGGAGACTTCTATCATAGAAGTCAATGCAAGCCGCCTGAGAATAGTGCAGGAACCATTTTTCTAAAGCGGAGCGAAGCGATTCGCTCCTATTAGAACGGTTCCATTGCACAGTATTGAGGCGAATTGTTAGGCGGCTCAAGTCGCCTGACAATTCGCCTAGATGTGAACGGGCCGTCACTCAGTACAGAGGCACAGAGAAACACACAGGGATTTCTTCAGAATAACAAAAGTGTGTTATAATCCCTGCAATGTACATAGATCACCCAGAGGGGAAATGTTTTTTTCTCAACAAAAGTGGAGTTACGCTTTCATTTTTTCCTTGTATGCATTAAAGTGTTACTAAATCCAGGACCCTGCATTCACTATATCTGGTCTCCCACAGTACACAGAACATGGAAATGCAATTATTTTAGTAAATATAAAAACTGCTAAATAACTTTTCTCATCAGCAGTATATAGCAGTCTTGTGCCTTCTTTCAGTGTCCTGCCAAGCACTGTAGGAGGTGTTTTCTGACTGTCCTATGAAACTGAAAAACCCCTGACCCTCTGTCTGGACAGTGCTGATTGGCCCTGTGCTGATCACATGCATCCTCCCAAGAAGAAAAAAAAAATCTCTAGCTATACACACCAAACTGAGCATGTGTAGCCTGACTCCATAGACTCTGTGTTATCAGGAGATGGATTGGGGACTGTGGAAGAAGGGGAGGATCAGAGAAGACAGGAACTTTTTAGGAAATGTGCAGGATTAACCCCTTAGGTACCACAGTGAGTATAACAAGCATGATTTACTGCATATACAGACTGATTTTACTGTTGTGGGTTTGGTAACACTTTTAGGGCCAGTTCACACCATGGAAATGCAGTCCAGATGTGTTCCAGTGCATTTTTTTCCTCCTCTTTTTTCTTAACCTTAAGAGCCAGTTCATACCACATGCAGTCCAGTGCATAGTTCACACCATTGCTTGCAGTTCCAGAAAAAAAAGTAGAACATGCTGCATTTTTCCTGCACTGGACTGTACTGGAACGCTGTAAAAAGCATCAAAAATGCACTGGAACACACAAAGGCTAAACTTTTTTTTAGTTGTGTACAGAGTGGAGAAGGATTAGAGGCCCTGTTAGTTTTTATTGCTGTCTGTGCCCCCATTAACCAGTTCCCTACCAAGTCATTGTAAAATGACGTCGGCAGGGAACCTCCGTCGATCCGGGCGGACTTCATATGACATCCGCCGTTTCTCGCCGCTACAATCGATTGTGTCCCTCGGGACACAGCCCCCCCTCGATCAGGGTAAAGAGCCAATAAAATTGGCTCTTTACCACGTGACCGGCTGTGTCCAATCATAGCCGGTCACTACCGACCTCCATGTGCACGCCGCTCGGGCACGCAGCACGGTGATTGGGGCCGAGGCTTGTCCCTCGGACAAAGCCCAGCTCCGATCAGTGTAAAGAGCCAATAGAATTTCAAAATTGTTGGTCGTTCTTTGCTTTATAGAGCAAAAAATAAAAACCACAGAGGTGATCAAATACCACCAAAAGAAAGCTCTATTTGTGGGAAAAAAGGACATCAATTTTACTTGGGTACAACGACGCACGACCATGCAATTGTCAATTAAAGTAACACAGTGCCGTATCACAAAAAATGGCCTTGTCATGAAGGGGGGTAAACCTTCCAGAGTTCAAGTGGTTAAAGCGGAGTTCCACCCTAAAGTGGAACTTCCGCTGGTTGGATTCCTCCCCCCCTCAGGTGTCACATTTGGCACCTTTCGGGGGGGAGGGGGAAGAGGACACCTGTCTTTAGACAGGTGTCCTTTTCCACACTTCCGGGAGCTCTGGCCGGCGGACGCGGCCGCTGACGTCAGAAGCCGGCTCCCTCCTCCCTGCTCGCTCTGCTACTGGCCGCTTGGCCAGTAGCAGAGCGTGGCAGAGCTCGCGCATGCGCGGTAAGGTGCCCGGCGTGAAGCTGTACTGCTTACACGTCCGGGTTCCCTTACCCGCGATGGAGGCGGCTGCACCCGTCCCCCGATCCGAAGATCGGCGGCGGGTGCCGACATCGCTGGAGTCCAGGACAGGTAAGTGTCCTAATATTAAAAGTCAGCAGCTACTGTATGTGTAGCTGCTGACTTTTAATTTTTTTTTTTAGCCCGGACCTCCGCTTTAAGCTAGATAAGCAAATGCTTCTGACTGCACAGAGAGCAGGGGCGTAACTACAGGGGTTGCAATTGCAACCAGGCCCCATGGTCCAGGGGCCTGTGTACTTCCCTTGTACACCTGGATAGGAGGGATGGCGGGGCGACATTTAGAGGAACCAATCTCCTCAATTTTCCTCCTAATGAAGGAGAATGGTTCCTCTATATGCTGCCCCCGCCACCCCTCCTATCCAGTTTACTTGTCTTCGGCTCTTCCCAGGGTCCCTGTGTGCTTCCCTGTGTGCTTCCCTGGGTCCCCCCCCCCCCCCCACAGAGCTGCCGTCTTCCCCCCTCCTGCCAGCTGCTGTAGAAAATGTGTTATGATGGTAACATGGGATTGGGTCTGTAAATTTGTCATTTACCGGCTCCTTCCTTTTCTGAATAAACAGAGTCAGTGATTGGTACCAATTGGTTCATTCATAACTGAACCATAGTAAACTGTTTTACTATACTTCCATTTCTGAATGAATGGGAGGCTCGGTGCACAGCTATTCCTGTCCATTCATTCTGTGCAGCTGAGGCTACACAGATGGAGATTGAGAGCTGAGGTTTGTTTGGACCCCTGATATCTCATCAAAGCCCCCCAACAGAGCTCCTAAAAGAAATGTAAAAAAAAAAAAATTGTAAAAGAAATAAGATTAAATGGTAAAAAAATAATAAAATTAAAGTAAAAATTAAAAACTACTGACACCAGTGAGGGAACTATCAGGGTTGCAATTGTGACCGGGCCCTGGCATTTCACCACCATGGGGAGGCCCGAAGATGGCAGAAAGGGGGCCTGCTGCATAACTTGTGAAAGGGTCCCCAGCTGCGGTAGCGTAATAAAGGGGCCGTCATAGGGGTAAAGGGCCCCAGGATCAGTGGGAAGGGCCCTGGCCAGGAGTCAGGGGGGCCCTCCATAATTTCTTGCACCGGGGCCCTGAAGGTTCTAGTTACGCCTCTGACAGAAGATCAATAACCAGTGACTACCCTGAGGTTTGACCTCAGCCTTTCTATAGTGAAGCTTCTCGTTTTAGTTTTCCTTAAGTCTAGGTTTAGAACTATGCGGCTGCGCTTTCTGTGTTTTTTTTTACCATGTTTTTACCACGATTTTGCCGCAATTTGCGTTTTGCTGTTTTTTGGGGGGGGGGGGGATTTGTTGCTGGGCAGATTTAAAAACGCAAATCACATCAAAATTGTGCTAAAAACACATAAAAAAACCCCAACACTTTAGTTTCTGATGCAGCTCCATTGAAGTATATTGCACGCAAAACGCAAACTGCAGTGAGGAAAAAAAGTCCCCAACCCTTTCCAAAAAACGCAACGCCGCAAAACGCACAGATATGAACTACATCCATAGGAAACCATATTAAATGTACTGTAGTGCGTTTCTGCAAACTGCAAAACGCGGTAAAAAAACACCTAGGGTAACAGCTTCTCCATGCTCTGCTATGGCTATTACATCACTGGACAAAACATTCCCAATGTACTATAGGTAAGCTAATGAAAGAACGCAGTGAAAAAATCACGCCATGTTGCATTGTTGTGCAGCGCATTGTTTTGCAACGTTCTGCATTCAATAGAATGTAAAGTTGAACAACATTTTAAAAAGTGCTATACGATGTATGGCAGTGCCTATGCATAACGCACACCAGTGGGCATAGGTGAAGCGTACCGTAACATGCGACCGCTAGTGGGAATGAGAAAATTTCCCATCATCCCTTGCTAGGACCTTCTGCAGATTCTAAACAAAGAGCACTTTGCATTGGGCAGAGAAATCTATACTTAGCAAACAAGCAGCAGTCCATTAAAATTCCTGCATTTCTCACAGTGCCTCTAAATGACACAGAGAAGTGTGATAATCGATCGGACAAACGTAAGGACGCAAACCGCCCTTCCACCTTCAGACTTTGATAAACAGATATTTTATTGTGATGGGTCAGACATGGCTGACCTCAGCAGAACCTCGAGCCAGGAACATCGGTCCGAGAAGTCTGCTCAAAACCCAATTATCCATCTACGGTTAGCAGGGTCTGATGACTTCTAAGGGCTCATGCACACAGGACGTTTTAAAAACGCCAGCGCTACAGCAGCGCTAAAAACTGACTTTTTTTCATGTTTAGCCGCATTTTCACATTAGCATTATTGCACGTTTTCCTGCGTTTTTGGGACGTTTAAAAACACTCCTCATAAAGTAAAAACACCCAATGTTTTTGATCCCATTGAAAAAAAAAAAAAACCTCTAAAAAACTTTATTACAAAAACATTGAGCCCGGGTTCACATATGTGCAATGCAGGAATCTGCGCAATTACAGAGCCGGATCCCGCATTCTTCCCGCAGGCAGTTCACACTGCTTTCTGCAAACCGCTGCCGGTGTCATTACAAAGTTAATGACACCCACAGTTTTGTTCACAGATCGCAATGCAAACTGTGCACTCGCACACGAATCGGATCGCATGGGTGAGAACACCCATGCGATGCGATGTCTCTGTGGGAAAAAAAAAGTCCCCTACACCTTTTTTTTGTGCAAATCTAATGCGAGTTCAGCCATACAACTGTATAGCTGAACTCGCACTGCTCAGAGATCGCATGGGATTGGCACCTGCAGTGCAAATCACATGCGATGTCTGAGATTGCTCTAGTGTGAACCCAGGCTGAAAAACTCACTACAAAGCTACTCACATTTTTATAACGTTTTTAAAACGTCCTGTGTGCACAAAGCCTTTAGGACAGGATAATTGGACGTTTTTACAGCAGCTGTTTTTAGCTGCAGATGTTTTTTTCTACAGTCAATAAACTCCCCATCATGTTATCTTATCTGTTCAGGCACACATAGGCTGTTATCAATTGGTTTGGGCAGGGGCATTTTTTGGCTGTTAGGGGCAGTTCACACCACATGCGGTCCAGTGCGTTTTTATTATGTATCAAAAACGCATGGAAAGTAGGTTACATAGTTTTCAATGGCATAGTTCACACTAGTGTGGTCAGTTTCAGTGCGTTCCAGTTCCAGAAAAAAAAGAACATGTTGCATTTTTTCTGTACTGAACTGTACTGGTACTCACCGAAATGTATCAAAAACGCACCAGAATGAACCAAAAATGCACCGGAAAGTGTAAAAATGCACCGGAACGTACCAGAAATGCATTGGAACGTACACCATATTGCAGTCCCACTAAAAATTGCAGAGCACCGCCATTACTAGTAAAAAAAAAAACCCCCATGAATGAATTCTCATCATTCGTACACACTGCAACTTTTGCGCAAACCAATCAATAAACGCCGATTGTGATTTTTTTACCAAAAATATGAGGAAGAATATAAATCGGCCAAAACTGATAAAAAAAAAAAATTTTTATATTTTTTTGGATTTGTATTTTAGCAAAAAGTAAGAAATATTGTTTTCTTTTGCAAAATTTGCGCTCTTTTTTTTACAGCGGTGATCAGATATGACGCAGAGGTGATCAAATACCACCAAAAGAAAGCTCTATTTGTGGGAAAAAAGGACGTTTTGGTACAACGTCACACAACTGTGCAATTGTCAGCTAAAGCGACGCAGTGCCGAATCGCAAAAAAGTGCTCTGGGTCCTAAAGTGTGAAATCCTTGCAGGGCTGAAGTGGTTAAGAACGCCAACGCTATCTACAGCTCAAAAACGTTGGCATTTTTATGGGGCCATTGAATAACATGGAGAGCTCTCCGTGCGTATGAGGCCTAAAGGTTCGTACACACTAGAAGAAGATTCAGCCGATTATGAAATTCTCGGAGGGACAAACTTTTTCTTGGATGGGAACAGAACGAACGATTTTCGTTTAATGTGTACCGTTTTCATAAGAGAAAAATCAAAAAAGAAAACTGTGCATGATCGGAAACAATAAACAACAAAAGAAAAGCCTTTGTCGTACGAGAATTTTTGTATGACTTTTCTTTCATCGGTTCCGATTTGTGGTGAAACAACGAAAAAAAAAAAAAAACGGATGAACGTTTGCCTGATTTTCTTATAGTGTGCACCCCACCTAAGCCCGCCTCATGCACACGGGAAGTTTTAAAAACATCAGTCGTTTTGTAGTGAGTTTTTCAACGTTTTTGCACTAGCGTTTTTTAGCGTTTGCTTTCTTTTTTTTTTTTTTTAATGGGATCAAAAACACTGCGTTTTTGAGCATTTATCAGCGTTTTTGGGTGCTTTCTGTCAAAACAGTTGATAACAGCCTATGTGTGCATGAACACATAGGATAACATGCTGGGGAGTTTATTAAAATGACTTAGAACCCCTAAACATTATATATTTTTTTTTTTAGCAGAGACCCTAGAGAATAAGATGGCGGTTGTTGCAATATTTTATGTCACACGCTGTTTGCGCAGCGGACTTTTAAACGCAATTTTTTTTTTAAGAATTACCCTTTCAAAAAACTAAACAGTGCTGTTAGCCCAATTTTTTTGTATATTTAATATATTACGCCGCGACAATCGTGATCTTTATTCTAAGCAAAAAAATAGTGATTCTCATTTTGGCCAGAATCGTGCAGCTCTAATATATTACAAATAAAATTAATACAATTATATATAAAAAATATATATATTTGTGCATCCTGAATTTTCGGCTGTGGCTTCAGTCCAAAATTTTCATTCCCATGCACCACTAATAGCAACCTGGAGGTCTAAAGAGATGCAGACCCTGACATTTTCCTCATTAGAACCCTGCAAGTGCAGCAGCTTAACCACTTCCTTACGGGGCACTTAAACCCCCCTCCTGCCCGAACCAATTTTCAGTTTTCAGCACTGTCGCTCTATGAATGAAAATTGCGCGGTCGTGCGACGTTGTACCCAAATAAAATTTGCATCCTTTTTTCCCCACAAATAGAGCTTTCTTTTGGTGGTATTTGATCGCCTTTGCATCATTTCTGATCACCGCTATAAACAAAAAAAGAGCGACAATTTTGAAAAAAAAAACAATATTTTTTACTTTTTGCTATAATAAATATCCAAAAATAAAAAATAAAAAAACAAATTTATTCATCAGTTTTGGCCGATATTTATTCTTCTACATATTTTTGGTAAAAAAAATTGCAATCTGCGTTTATTGATTGGGTTGCGCAAAAGTTATAGCTCCTACAAACTATGGACATTGATTTATGGCGTTCTTATTTTATTTTATTTTTTTTCTAGTAATGGCGGCGATCTGCGATTTTTATCGGGACTGCGATATCGGGGCGGACATGTCGGACGTTTTTGACACTTTTTTGGGACCAATGACATTTATACAGCGATCAGAAATTTAAATGTCCACTGATTACTGTGTAAATGTCATTGGCAATGAAGGGGTTAACCTGCAGGGGGCAGTGAAGGGGTTAACAATGTTCCCTGGGTGTGTTCTAACTGTGGAGGGGGCGGGGCTGGTCGGGACATAACAGATCTAACTGATCCCAGTGACAGGGATCAGTAGATCTGTCATGTCCCATTCACAGAACGGGGAACCGCCGTGTTTACTTCGGCGGTTCCCCGTTCCTCCTCTCTGAAATGAGATCGCGTGTCTCCGGTGGACATCGGGAGCGCGCCTGCACGAGCCAAATGGGAGGACGTCTATTGACGTCCTCCCGGCATTTTAGAGCCGCGCTGTAGCCGTCATTCGTGGGAGGTGGTTAAATATAATTATAAATCTTTCCCAGTCACATTCACAGCTATTTGTTCAAAATAACAAAAGGCAGGAATCTGCAACAACATTTGTTAAAATCCTTGCAATGTACATAGATCGAATATAAACATAAAAATCAAGTACAATATTAAACATAATTAAAAATAAACAGTACTGCATAAAGTTTGAATATTAAACAAATGTCCATGGAAGAGTAAAAGGTTCGCATCCACCAATGTGAAAAGCCACTTTTGCAAAGAAAAGAGCTCTTCAAATGTTCTTATATGTTAGACGTCTACCCAGTGCTACGTCCACCAAATCACATACAGTGCCTTGAAAAAGTATTCATACCCCTTGAAATTTTCCACATTTTGTCATGTTACAACCAAAACTGTAAATGTATTTTATTGGGATTTTATGTGATAGTTAGTCAGGTTGAAAAAAGACACAAGTCCATCCAGTTCAACCAAAAAAAAAAAATGTATATACATATATATATACACATATACACATACACACATACAACCAAATAATCCCATATACAATCCTTCACCCACAGTTGATCCAGAGGAAGGCAAAAAACCCCAGCAAAGCATGGATCCAATTTGCTATAACGGGGGAAAAAATTCCTTCCTGATTCCCCGAGAGGCAATCGGATTCACCCTGGATCAACTTTACCTAAAGATGTTAGTACCCAGTTATATTATTTACATTAAGGAAAGAATCCAGACCTTTTTTAACCCCTTCCTTACCGGGCACTTAAACCCCCCTCCTGCCCAGACCAATTTTTGGCTTTCAGCGCTGTCGCATTTTGAATGACAATTGCGCGGTCGTGCGACGTTGTACCCAAATAAAATTTGCGTCCTTTTTTTCCCACAAATAGAGCTTTCTTTTGGTGGTATTTGATCACCTCTGCGTCATTTCTGATCGCCGCTATAAACAAAAAATGAGCGACAATTTTGCAAAAAAGAACAATATTTTTTACTTTTTGCTAAAGTACAAATCCATTAAAAAAAATATTCATCAGTTTTGGCCGATATTTATTCTTCTACATATTTTTGGTAAAAAAAAAAATCGCAATCGGCGTATATTGATTGGTTTGCGCAAAAGTTATCGCGTCTACAAACTGGGAATTGATTTATGGCG
>BLSH010138632.1:1062886-1086730 GCA_018402905.1 Glandirana rugosa
TTTTTATAGGTTTCGAAACTTGTATAGTGCCTCGTGACAAGTTAGGTAGTAGGCTTTTATATTTCTCATACCGTGTTGACGTTTGGATGGTTCTGTGCCGGTGGGTGGATTTGACTGTCCGGCCCGTTCCTCTCGTAAGTAGTCGACTATCTCTGTAAGGGTTTTTCTGAACGTCGACATTAACGTCCCTTTCCGCCAAGATGTTTCATAACCCCCGACTTATGTTTATGTGGGGTGTGAAAAGTCCATAAATAAACATTTTTTAAGATTTTTGGTAAATAGGAAAAGGAAGGTGAAGTGTTAAGACACGGTGAAACACAACCAGATAGTCGAGACAGTAAAGCCTTTTTAAATATGGGCACCACATTGGCCCTACGCCAATCCAGTGGTACTATTCCAGTCATTAAGGAGTCCCTAAAAATTAGATACAATGGCTTTGAAATGACAGAGCTGATAGACCAACACAAAGTGGCACAGAATTGTGAAGTGGAAGGAAAAGGATAAATGGTTTTTAGAATTTTTTACAAATAAATACCTGAAAAGTGTGGGGTGTATTTGTATTCAGCCCCCAATACTTTGTAGAACCGCCTTTCCCTGCAATTACAGCTGCAAGTCTTTTTGGGAATGTCTCTATCAGCTGATGAATGCTCTCCTTGCCCGGCCTGTCAGTTTAGGTGGGTGGCCGTGTCTTGGTAGGTTTGCAGTTGTGCCATACTCTTTATATTTTCGGATGATGGATTGAACAGTGCTCCGTGATATGTTCAAAGCTTTGGATATTTTTTATAACCTAACCCTGCTTTAAACTTCTCCACAACTTTATCTCTGGCCTGTCTGGTGTGTTCCTTGGCCTTCATGATGTTGTTTGTTCCCCAAGGTTCTCTAAGGCCCCTTTCACACTGGGGTGCTTTACAGGCACTATTGCACTAAAAATAGTGCCTGTAAAGCGTCTCCCCATTCAACCCAGTGTGTCCTTTCACACTGGGGCGGCTCAGGGTGGTGCGCTTGCAGGAGTAAAATTAAACTCCTGCAAGCATGATTTTTCAGGAATGTGGGGAGCAGTGTATTCACCGCTCCTCCACCGCTCCTGCCATTAGATTGAATGGGCAGCGCTCCCGTAGCGGCTGTACACCGCTCCGGGAGTGCCGGCGCTTTTAACCCGTTTAACCCCTCGGGACCGATCGGGTGGTCCCAGTGTGAAAGGGGCCTTACAAACCTATGAGGGCTTCACAGAACAGCTGTATTTATACTGATATTAAATTACACACAGATGGACTCTATTTACTAATTAGGTGACTTCTGAAGGCAATTGGTTCCGCTAGATTTTAGTTAGAGGTGTCAGAGTAAAGGGGGCTGAATTGAAATGCATGGCACACTTTTCAGATATTTGTTAAATTTTGAAAACCATTTATCATTTTCTGTCCACTTCACAATTATGTGCCACTTTGTGTTGGTCTATCACATAAAATCCCAATAAAATACATTTAGGTTTTTGGTTGTAACATGACAAAATGTTGAAAATTTCAAGGCACTGTATATACGCTTACCAGAATATACATGTGACTCTCAATGTCTGGAGAAGTTAAAACACGCTCTGCTAGCTTCCCCTTCATCAGCGCAAAATTGAAAATTTGCTCTGATGAAGGGGGACCGTCCCCCTGAAACATGTCAGGTACTGTAGTTATTATGACATCCAGTTGAACCAGAGGAGGTCCATCGCATGACAGACCCTTCTGTTTACATGTAACACTGTTACGATTTTGTTTTTTGTGAGTATGTACTCTTTTTATCCTTTAATAAAAAGTGTTGTGTAAAGTGCACTAGGTGTTTTCCCCCTTTGTTCTATTTTCTTTGTTTATTGCCCCTTTCCCTACTACCACTGATCTAATATCACAGTTTAAATTCTTATTTGGAAAAGTTAACTTTTTTGGTACCAGTTCAAACACAATAACTGTTCCCTTTTAAAATATGATTTTAAACAGTTATGCTAACTGAATGTAGGTACATTTATAGGCGTGCGCACAGGGCATACCTGGGCATACCGTAATCACTGCATATGCTGCAGATTTCCACGTTTAAACCCCTGATATTTCAGCAAAGCCCCCTAACGGGGCTCCTAAAAAATTGTGAAAAGTGAATTTAAAAAAATAAAATAATAAAAACTACTGGACACTGACCACTGCCCTACTGACACTAAACTCTGCCCTACTGACACCGCCCACTGCCCTACTGACACCGCCCACTGCCCTACTGACACCGCCCTCTGCCCTACTGACACCGCCCTCTGCCCTACTGACACCGCCCTCTGCCCTACTGACACCGTCCTCTGCCCTACTGACACCGTCCTCTGCCCTACTGACACCGTCCTCTGCCCTACTGACACCGTCCTCTGCCCTACTGACACCGTTCTCTGCTCTACTGACACCGTCCTCTGCTCTACTGACACCGTCCTCTGTCTACTGACACCGTCCATTGCCCTACTGACACCGTCCATTGCCCTACTGACACTGTCCACTGCTCTACTGACACCATCCACTGCCCTACTGACACCATCCACTGCTCTACTGACACCAAACTCTGCCCTACTGACACCAAGCTCTGCCCTACTGACACCAGCAGTATATATACACATGCATAATGCAATAGGCTGCGCACACCTATGGGTACATCATAGATGCTTAGGGTAAATTTATAAAAATAATTCACAAACTTCTAAAACAAAAAGACAACCATAACTTCATCCCACACCCATGCCGAAAGTTAGCAGAGCTGACCTGTACAAGTTCTACATTATAAAAATCTGTATTCTGGAAAAAAGCAATTTGGTCATCGCTTTCTTCATAGATCCTAAATGCAAAATGTCTATTTCTCATTCATGAATTATAATTGGAACCATTAAAATTCCTTTATTGCCCCTGGGGTCAACCTGTGCATCCAGATCTGACCGTTTACAGCGCTGCTCCATAGAAGTATTACTGTATAAAATCTGTGCCTCTGATGTCTCGCATTGATGAAGAGTGACAAGCCTGAAATAAATAGTTTTGTCTGGGCAGGAGACCTGATGTTTCTTTGCTACAATTATGTAAGCACCTCTCCAGACACTAGGCAGTGTATTGACAGTAGATGAGCATTTCCTACTAATGGGATGATCTAGTGACCGGAGATAAATTATGTGCTCCATGCTGAGGGGGTTCTGTTATATTTCAATGGATGATGCGCTTGGTGGCGCTTTTGACTAATCAAGACATTATACTATAAGCATATGGATTGTACTATCCCTCTCCTTACTCTTTATTGGATAGCACTCTATGGGACAATTATATAAAGTGACCATAATAATCACATTCCAGGTACCCCTATATGTGGGGGTTTACACCATCTTTCATACTCGGTTATCTTGAGGTCTGGTCTGGATATTTGCCTACATATACATGCGTCTAGTTACTGATAGTGAGACCTGTAACTTGTTCAATCCATCCCTCTGTGTGTCCTGAAGAAGCATGCCAGCAAAACGCGCGGTACACAGGGGCTCACTACTCTCTCTGATGGAACTATTTTTCTGTGTAGTTTGTTCACATCTATGTATATAATAGGATTTTTGTACTCACTGTAAAATGCATTTCTCCGTGTTCATCGACGGACACAGCGCCTCCTTAATCTTGACCAGTGGGTTATATCGCCTCTGCAGGAGTAGGACTAGGCAGAACATAAAACTTGGCTACACCTCATGGGCTATCCTTAGTCCCTATATAACCCCATCCCTCCTCCAGGTACTCAGTTTAGTAGCAAGCAGTATTAGAAGTATTAAAACTCTATAGAGGGGTGGGTTCTGTGTTCGTCGATGAACACGGAGAAATGGATTTTACGGTGAGTACAAAAATCCTATTTTCTCCTTAGTTCATCGACGCACACAGCGCCTCAAAACAAAATGAGGGGTGGGGAAAATAACCCAAGGCTACCCACAAGAGCCCTACCCAGGACACAGGAACCTTAACCGAGTCACAGGAACCCCATCTGGAAAAATAAAAATTTTGAACGATAAACAACCCTCTAGAGGGAACAGCCCCTCTTAAACAGCAGCCTGCAAAATTTTGCAGCCAAAAGAAGCATCCGCAGATGCAAAAAAAGGGATTTTATTAAGAACTTACTGTAAAATTCTTTTCTCTGAGTTCACTGACAGACGCAGCCCTTCATTGACAAGTTGGGTTTATGCACATCCTACTAGGAGTAGACTAGGCAAATAGAAAAAAAGCAAGCTGACCCCTCCCAGGGGGCCGTCCTCACTCCAGCATATAACCCCCCTGCTCTGTATAGCATATCAGTTTTATTATGCCTAGTGCAAGGAGTTAGACCTGGTTCCCTGCTGGGATCTGAGGTTTCACGGATTGTTCTTTCTTTGGAGGCTATCTGATGAAGACTGCTATTAAGTAGCCGGCTGGGGCATAGAGGATTTCTCAAATCCTGAACTTTCCCCAGCGCGGCCGACCGATGTGAGCTACCCTTAGCACTGGCGGGGTCCGCCGCATCATACACGTTCCGTGCGGGAGGCCAGTGGATGACCCCCACTTGCGCCCAGTGACCGGGCTCTGCTCACCTCCAGGGGCGCTTGGCCTGCAGCATCCCTCTCCGCCAGATGGGAGGAAGGTCTGCAACCAGGTGGCGACCCACTACACCCGTCGGATTGGATGCAAAAATATCTATGTTGTAGAATTTGGTGAAAGTATGCACTGACGACCAAGTGGCCGCCTTGCACACCTGTGATATTAATGCTTGATGACGGAAGGCCCAAGAGGTACTAAGTGCCCGAGTAGAATGCGCCGTGACAGGGAACGGAGGAACCTGACCTTTAATAGAATAGACCTGAGTCACCGTCTGTCTGATCCATCTGGAGATGGTAGCTGAGGATGCGGCCAGCCCTTTCCTTGGTCCTTGTGTAACCACAAAATCGAGTCTGACCTCCGAAAGGACACAGTGGCTGCCAGATACACCCGAATCGCATGAACCACATCCAAGGTATGCAAAGCAAATTCCTTGGGATGAGCCGGCTTGGGACACAAGGATGGCAGCACAATGTCCTCATTCAAATGGAAGTCCGAGACCACTTTAGGTAGGAACGATGGACAGGGACGAAGAACCACCTTGTCTCTGTGGACCACTTAATAGGGAGGACAACAAGATAACGCCGCCAACTCCAACACCCTATGAGCAGATGTAATAGCCACCAAGAATGCCACCTTCTGGGACAACGTAGGCAAGGGAATCTCCCAAATATTCTCGAATGGAGATGTCTGGAGAACTGAGAGTACCAAATTCAAATCTCATGGCGGCAAAAGAGACCGTACAGGCGGGCCACATGCTGGACTCCTTGAATGAAGGTACAAACTAAAGAGTGAGTGGCTAGGGGGTCGCTGAAAGAAGATTGCCAAGGCAGACATCTGTCCCTTGATGGTACTCAAGGCCAACTTTTGCTCAATGCCCCGTTGAAGAAAGGCCAAGAGGATGAGCGCCAATCAACACACCAAGAAATGTAGCCTTTCCGCATACAATGGTATATCTTCCTAGAAGTCAACTTCCTTGCCTTCAACATAGTAGGGATCACTTATCCAGACAAACCTCTATCCTTCAGTACCTGACTTTCAATAGCTAAACAAATGTGTGGAATATCCGTGCTAATCATCAAATAAGCAAGCAGCTGGCAAAAATTGCTGATCAACAATAATCAAGTATAGGGTCAAAATGCAGCGCTTAAAAGATCACATTTAAAAACACATTAAAAATGCATCTTAAATGTATGAAAGTCCATAAGGACAGTCCATACTGAGAGCCAGCTTGATGAAAAAGAAAGTCCCAGCACCACCTTCTGTGTAGAGGAGGAAAGCACACAGCACCACAGTGCCAAGCAGGTATCCTTACCAAACTCAAGAAATGAAAAAGCCTGTAAACATCAATTCCATTCAGGGTACAGGGATTCTTCTAGCCAGCGAGCACACATGGATTACCATGATAGTGAAAATCAATACGACATACAAGGCTTCTCCCCTCATAGCTCAATCATGATAACAATGTAAGGAGAAAGGGAGACTAATAGTGAAGCACGTAAAGGTGAACAGGAAATATTTTATTAAAAGTTCTACTCACATTACATGAATAAAAGCACAAGCCTGTAAATCCATCAAACAATTCGAATTACGCGGATCCTGAGCGTGCTAGACGTGGGATACGGTCACTGACGCGTTTCATCCAATGAACAATATCCCACTGGATGAAACAGGTCAGATGGCCGTATCCCACGTCTAGCACACTCAAGGATCCTCCTTGTTTCCTAACGATAGGTGCTCATGTGTCTGTGTTTTATAAAAAAAATGCAGCTTATACCTCATTTCAGATCGCCTCTTGGCGCTCACGTGACCATCCGGCTCACTCCTCTCCCCGTCTGACAGATGCAGCAGGGCCGAGATTCCCCCGCTAACGTCAGTCGGGAGGGGATGAGGAGAGAGCCGGCCGGTCACATGAACACCACGCGGTACTCTGAAATGAGGTATAATCTGCATTTTTTTAAATAAAACAGACACAGGAGCACCTATCGTTAGGAAACCAGGAGGATTATATATGATATGAAATGTTATTTCAGCAGCAGGAAAGGAGGGGACGGGCCCTGACACAGGAGCCAACAGGCAGGGAGGGAGGGGGGAGAGGAGGACAGGAGAGCTGCGGGCTCAGGGCTCAGCAGCCATGATACACTGTGGTCAGTTTACAAAAGGAGAGGGCAGAACCAGGCAGGATCAGCCAGGTATTTCAGGTGATACATCGGGCCAAATGACACAGCACAAGCACTGTGCTGTATAATTTTTTTTTTTCAGGTTAACAATCACTTTAATGTGTGAATGAGAGAGCTGTGGTATTTATGTATTTTATAGCTTCCTGGAGTTCAGCTTTAAATAAGGAACAAATCTCTTGTTTAGATTTTTGATTTGTGGTGAAGACAAGATGCTATACTTCCTAGTGGTCCAGTGGAAGGCTCTTTGCTGGCTGGTTATCTTGTCTTTTTCTGAAAAACAATTATCAAACACTCCAGTCTCTGTAGTTCAGTCTGAAGAGGAAGTATGCAGATAAAATTCTATTATCAGATAAGGGTTATGTTCAGAACCCACTTGACCTACATAAAGTGCCTAGCCACTCTTACCTCGGGTTACGTGACAATTCGAGGAAGGCTTATTCTGTATTTTATTATTTTTTCAATTGTAGTGATCATAAATCTAATATTTAGGCTGCTAAAAAAGACCAGAAAAGGAAGGCTCTCCTGCCTAAAGCAACCAATCAGGTTTCATTTGTCATTTTGAAGTGCAGGCTGGCTAAAGACAGCTGGGTTCTCATTGACTGCTATAAGTAACTTCCAAATTAACATGGACATTATTACTAGGATATTGTAGTGCTCATTGAAACGCTCGGCATAAAGACCACACTGAGCTAAATAACTCAATAAACTTGGGCCCTTTACTTCTTGTTTACATTACTGAGCTAAACCAGATATGGTATCTGCTCTTCCCACATCTCTACACACCTCTTCTAAGATGCCCATTCTTCTCAGGAGAACTTTAGATTTTGGGTTTCAAAAGAGTCCTATTGAAAATAAATGCAGATCACTTTTATCCGGTGTATTCCTTGCAGTATTTCAAAACCTTTCCAGAAGCTGGGGATAAGGTAACAAACGGAGAGATGGTGCCATTACAAAATTCAAATCAACAAAATAGGACCCCACAGAGTTGGGTTTGGTAGTCATACATTTATAACTCATAGCTTTCTTACCACCAAGATAAGAAGCATTCTTTCCAAAGACTGCCATTAGAAGAGGTATTTTTCCCACTGACCACCAATATAAGAAGAATTCTTCCTAATGAAAACAAATGTAAGAAACATTCTTCCCAATGGCCACCAACAGAAGAATCATTCTTCCCACTGGCCACCAACAGAAGAAGCATTCTTCCCACTGGCCACCAACAGAAGAAGCATTCTTCCCACTGACCACCAACAGAAGAAGCATTCTTCCCACTGACCACCAACAGAAGAAGCATTCTTACCACTGACCACCAACAGAAAAAGCATTCTTCCACCAACAGAAGAAGCATTCTTCCCACTGACCACCAACAGAAAAAGCATTCTTCCCACTGACCACCAACAGAAGAAGCATTCTTCCCACTGACCACAAACAGAAAAAGCATTCTTCTCACTGACCACCAACAGAAGAAGCATTCTTCCCACTGACCACCAACGGAAGAGCATTCTTCCCCCTGACCACCAACGAAAGGAGCATTTTTCCCACTAACCACCAATGGAAGAAGCATTCTTCCCACTGACCACAAATGGAAGAAGCATTCTTCCCACTGACCACCAATGGAAGAAGCATTCTTTCTATTGACCACCAATGGAAGAAGCATTCTTTCTATTGACCACCAATGGAAGAAGCATTCTTCTCACTGACCACCAATGGAAGAAGCATTCTTTCCGCTGACTACCATGCTATACTGAGTTGTAAATATAGTATTATTGTCATGGTTTGCCCGAGACCTTAAAGTTATTTTTTAAGTCCCACCATGTTAAAAAGTTTGATAAAGGCTGGCCTAAAGTGTATACAGTATGTGGCAGAAAAAAAATGGCATTGTTTATGGATTTAGGTGCTTGCATACAAGATCTGTTCTTGTCCAAGGAGCTCTAATGTGCAATCAGTGGTGATATCTGTGGCGACTGACTCAGACCTGCCCTCTTCCATCTTGTTTGAAACGTTAGACTGTCAAGACAATTCAGAGGGCAGACAGAGTTCTTACTGCTGTTCTGATGGACAATATCTAAGCCTCGATGAAGGACCAAACCCTGCCCCACCTACTTTTCAGGGAAGTGATCTGTTTTGGGTAAAGTTGCTTCTTAATGGTCATTATAAGAGTGTGTGTTAATGATCATGACCTTGATGTAATTTTGGAATCTATAAAGCAAACTGTTCAGTTAAGACCAAAATATTAGTTGAACCATGTATGCATTCCTAGTAAGGGAGGACCATTTTCTACATTGTCCTCCAATGTGTGATATGGCTCTCCAGTATTCTGCTCCAACTTTGGCATATGGAGGGAGGGGGTGAAGCTAAGCATAAAGGGGCAAACAGGCAGGGCTTTGCAGCACGGAACTCTAGTACAAAAGGGAGCAAGGGCTACCATAATGGAGTTGTATAGTAATGGTATTTAAGTATAAATAACACTTCAGCCATGTGTCTGTACCTATGGCAGCCGGATGCACTGTGATATCCAGGACAGAAGAACCAACATTTTCATACACATGGCAGCATGACTTAATGCTAATACTGTAGGTAAAAATGTAAGAAAGCAAACTTTCACAACTCTATATTGTGTTTCGGTCCCACCGCATTCCAAAAGAACGAATAGGACTATAGGTAGGGTTGAGGACCGTGACTGTCCCAAATTCAAAAGTTAATTTATCTACATAGGCTATGGCACTGCTCAAAGTAATTAAAGATGCTCTACACATTTTGCAAATTGTCTTTCATGTGACCATTCCATCTGACCACAAAATCTGCCTTCTGGGCCTTATCTCTCAGATCATATCTGATAAAGACACCTTTTTGATTCTTAATAGAGCACTGTTCCAGACTTGAAAACTACAATGAACACAGTGATTACTGCTAGTGGCTATCATAGTCACTAGCAATAATCACAAGTAAAATCCAACAGGCTGGTTGTACACAATGTGATTGATTGATCAATCAACTTGGGAGCATTCAGCCTGCCCACACATGGTTCAAAACTTGACCAGTTCCTGCTTAATCTGCCGGACTTTACTTGTAAATTTCTTATCTTGGTACAGTACAGAACATAGGGCTGTAGCCATACCATGGGGTTTGTATGCATGCTGCCACGGTGTAGGATTACAGCCCTGTGTTCTGTACTGTACTAATAAAATACTGCGAATTTTGACTAATCTGTAAATTCCTTATCTTGGAGTACAGCACAGGACACCAGGCTATAGTAAAAGACCATGGTTGCCTGCATATAACCCATGGTCTATGACTACATCCCTGTGCTGTACAATTGAGGTCGGCCACAGATGGATCAAATATCGGCTGGTTCAGCAGGGACTGGTCAAGATTCGATCCATCTATGGGCCTGCTGGTTGTACCCAAGTCTATCCATTGATTGATTTTGGTACAACCAGCCTATCATATTTTTTCACATGTGATTACTGCCAGTGACTATAGCCGAAAGCAGTAATTATTGTGTTTTGCTGGCCAGGCAAAACACAATAGCCCTGTGGGAGCAATTCCCCCATCAATGCTAACTGTGGGGGAATTAAGCAAATTTCTTTCCGTCCACCCATGGTGGAAAATTGCACAATCTATGAGCTGCTTAAGATAGGGTGATTACTGTTTTGCTGTCTGTATAGTTACCTCATGATGCTCTGGGAATCCTTTGTCATTAATGATATTTTTGGATGGAAAAAGATTGAACATATATAGTAGAAAAAAAAATATAAAACAAGTTAGAAAAATATTAAAATATCATTGATCCAAAGCCATTAAAGGTTTCCTTTAAAGCAGACTTAAGATTAAAGCTGAACTCCAGCACTGTAGCACGGTGTTACTATAGTGATAGCTGCAGTCTTCCAGGCCCTGTGTTGAGTGGCTTCCCTCTGTTCATTGACCACAGAGGTTCACTTGCTTGGCATTAGTGCCTTTTAAAGAATGGTTTGTATTTTTTTCAATGAATGCAAGGCCTTCTTTGATTGGGCAAGGTGAAAATAATGAGGTCAGTGGCAGCAGTGCCGAGCAAGTGATCCCCTGTGGTTAATGTGCAAAGGAAAAGCCACTCAACACAGAGCTCGGACGACTGCAGCTATCACTATAGTAGCACCGGGTACTACAGGGATGGTCAGCTTCCCCAGCAGTCCATCAGGTATGAGATATGCATCCTTGCATTGTGCCAGGCTTGACCCATGTAAGTATGCAATAAAGATCCACCTGGAGCTATAAACATAGACTTTAGGTCTGTTGATCTTGATGTAAAGAAAAAATCCATTCTGACAGGGAGCGCGGTGCCCTGGAGGTGCTGACTGGCTACTCCTGTAGATGTAAACGATCAGGACCTCCAACAAGGCCTATCCCCCAACAAAGGTGGAAGTGTCAGTGGTCTTCACTGTGTCACTTTCTCAATGTCACACAGGCTCTGCATCTCCAAAGAGACCAGCACAGGACTTTCTAATTAAATGAATGGAGACCGCAGTGCGCGTACCAGGCAGGCTGCACTGGGTAGGGTGCATGAAGGGATAAGTGCACTAAATGTTCACTTACCCTTTAAGGGCCAGAAAAGGCTTACCTCGCAGATAGAGAATATCCCTTTAATTTCATTCCAAAAAGCTGCTGGAGCATGTTTGTCAGGACAATAGCCTTCCACATCCTGCTGAAGAGTGTTTACACTGCCAGACACACCCGTCACATTACGAGTGAGAGAGGACTACTGCCAACTTCAACAGTAAACACAGATATAGGAAAAGCAATCTGGATTAATATAGCAGATTATTGAACGAACATTAGATGACTGAGGAACATGAAAGCTGTTCCATATACAACTACAATTGTAAACACATGGGGGTGGGATTTACTAAAACTGGAGAGTGCAAAATCTGGTGCAGTTTTTGTCAAAGCTTAAAGCTATAGTAAACACTGAGGGAAAAATAAACTTTCCTTGCAAGGTAAAGGAATTATGTGCTAGTATGCATCACATACTAGCACATTATGAAAGACTTACCTTGAAACAAAGTCTTCCAGTGGCGCGCTGTCACTGCTGCAGAGACTTCCATCTTCACCTGGTCTTCCTTCCGGGGTTTGCAGGCCATGGTTGCTTGAATACTGAGCTGGGATGATGTCATGGCCGCGGCACAGAGCTTTAATGGAATGGCATGGGTAAGCTGTTCCTTCAGAGCCCATGCACCGGTGATGACACCGGCTGGTGTTTACTAGATTATCTCCTAAACGGTGCACGTTAAAGCTGGGTACACATGAGTTTTTTTTGTTTCGTTTTTTCGTTCAACCCCGCAGGTTGAACAAAAAAACGACAACTGTCAGCTCCGGTCGGAGCCATTTTACCAACTATGCGAAGTTAGTACAGTGATCTCCCCACTGGAAACATAGCGTTTGAGCTTGCTTATCGGATTTTACATGTGAGTGTATATGTTTACATACTACAATAAAATGTTTGTGATGGAATTACGCTATGTCGGCGCATTTTAATTCCATATGGCTTCTTTGATGAGCGGCCCTGAGTGGATCGAGTAAAGCAAGCTGTATCATTCTACTGGGAAGCTTGAGGTGGAGACACAGGAGGGGAGGTCCTTCCAGAGGGGCTGTGATTGTAAATGAAGTGCGATTGACCACTCTTATACACGGTGTCACATTCCTTAGGGTAAGAGCGGTGTGTTGTCAACATTGGTGGCACCTTATCTGTTTATGTAATTTCCTTCACGGCATGTGTGATCTTCCTCCTTTTCAGCGAATTCCTTTAAAGATGGACTAAGTTTTATGTACAAATGATGGGACTTTTTTAGCGCTGCACTGCCCAGTTTTTATTTGTCTAATTGTTCTGTGTTTTCCTGCAAGAGGTTATTTATTAGCTTTCTCTATTCATTCTCATGCACGGATTTCTTCCGTTTTTTAAGGGAGAACCTTTGACATGAAGGAGGGAACCTCCAGCATGAAGGGGGAACCTCCGAGGTGAAGGGGGCACCTCCGACGTGAACCTCCGACGTGAAGGGGGAACCTCCGACGTGAACAGAAAACCTCTGAACTGTAGGGAGATCCTCTGACGTGAAGGGAGAACTTCTGATATGAAGGGAGAACCTCTGATGTGAAAGGAGAACCTCTGATGTGAAAGGAGAAGCTCTGATGTGAAAGGAGAACCTCTGATGTGAAAGGAGAACATCTGACGTGAAGAGAGAACCTCTGATGAGAAGGGAGTACCTATGGCATGAAAGGGAGACTCTGATGTGAAGGGAGAACCTTTGACATGAAGGGGGGACTTTGATGTGATGGGAGAACTTCTGACGTGAAGGGGGGACCTCTGACGTGAAGGGGTGACCTCTGACGTGAAGGGGTGGACCTCTGACGTGAAGGGGGGGACCTCTGACGTGAAGGGGGGACCTCTGACGTGAAGGGGGGACCTCTGACGTGAAGGGGGGACCTCTGACGTGAAGGGGGGACCTCTGACGTGAAGGGGGAACCTCCGACGTGAAGGGGGAACCTCCAACATGAAGGGGGATCCTCCAACGTGAAGGGGGAACCATTGACGTGAAGGGGGAACCATCGACGTGAAGGGAGAATCTCCGATGTGGGAACCTCTGACGTAATGGGAGAGCCTCTGACATGATGAGGGAACCTCCGACGTGAAGAGAGAACCTCTGATATGAAGGGGCACACTAATGTGATGGGGGAACCTTTGATGACAAGGAGAGCTTTTAGTGTGAAGTTAATTCCATCAAAGTGGTTGTGTGCATGTTTAGACTTTTAAATAACTCCACCACTAATATTTCCAGAATGTGTTTTCCAGGCCTTCCCAGTGCTGACTTTATAGCTGCCAAGCAGAAACCAGGAAGGACACACATTGACTCAATCTTAGACGTTAGACTCAGTGCCACGGTTTCATTACAGCAGAATGACCCATGACTCATCCTAGTGGCGTTACAAAAACATCTACTGGAAAAATGAAAGTGTATTATGTATAGTAAAGGCTGGTGAAGTGCTAAGAAAAACATGACTTGGATAACAAACCTTCACCAAACACACACGGGTATGTGGGGCCGCATACAGCGTGAAAAAGGGTGTATTTCAGTGCCCAGGAGACCCAGGTGCTGCATATAGCCACCCTTAGAAATGAATGGTCGTGTGTGGGTATGCATCCGTATTTGCGTTCACAAGCATATTGTGTATATGGACTTGTTCCCTGAATGCAGAAAAGGTTGTCATTTTTACTTTAACCACTTCAACCCCGGAAGGATTTGTCCCCTTAATGACCAGGCCATTTTTTTGTGATATGGCACTGCGTCGCTTTAACTGACAATTGCACGGTCCTGTGACACTGTACCCAAAAAAATTGACGTCCTTTTTTCCCCACAAATGGAGCTTTCTTTTGGTGGTATTTGATCACCTCTGTGGTTTTTATTTTTTGCGCTATGAACAAACAAAGAGCAACAATTTTGAAAAAAAAAAAAAAAATTATTTTATTTTTTGCTATAATACATCCCAAAAAAAAAACAAAAAAAACAAATCTATTCATCAGTTTAGGCCGATATATATTCTTCTACACATTTATGGTAAAAAAAAAATAAAAAAATAAAAAAAATCGCATTAGGCATATATTGATTGGGTTGCCCAAAAGTTATCACGTCTACAAACTATGGCATAGATTTAGGGACTTTTTTTTATTGCTTTTACTAATAATGGCGGTGGTATGCAATTTTTAGCGGGACTGCGACATTGCGGCGGACAAATCTGACCCCAAATTATACTTTTTGGGGACCAGTGACATTATTACATTGATCAGTGCTATAAAAATGCACGGATCAATGTATAAATGACACTGGCAAGGAAGGGTTTAACACTAGGGGGCGATCAAGGGGTTAAGTGTGTTCCCTCAGCGTGTTCTAACTGTAGGGGGGATGGGCTGGCAGGCACATGACAGAGATCACTGTTCGGATCACTGGGAACAGTAGATCTCTGTCATGCCCCTTGTCAGAATGGGGATCTGCTTTGTTTGCATAGGCAGATCCCCGTTCCGCCTCTGTACTAGGCGACCGCGGGTTGCCGACGGACATTGGGTCCGCCTGACCCACGTGATACACACGCAGCCAGCTACAGCGATTCATGCAGGAGAGCCGACCTGCCGCCGTATAACGAGGGCGGCTGGTTGGCAAGTGGTTAATGTATTCCTCGCATTAAGGTTAAAAATAATTTAGGCATCAGTATCGTCCCTTAAAACCCTCCATGCCCCACAACAACTTCAAAAATGCCACAGTCGCAAAGCATCACACCTGCGGCATGTGAACAGTCCCATCTGGCTGTCTTTTTACAACTACATTCCCCCATGGTGGTGGGGGGGTTTAAAGTGTGACTCAGTCGGCCCTTTTTTATGAGTTGCCCATCAGACTTAAAGCGGAGTACCATCAAAAGTACAGTATCTCACAAAAGTGAGTACACCCCTCACATTTTTGTAAATATTTTATTCTATCTTTTCATGTGACAACACTTAAGAAATGACACTTTGCTACAATGTAAAGTAGTGAGTGTACAGCTTGTATAACAGTGTAAATTTGTTGTCCCCTCAAAATAACTCAACACAGCCATTCATGTCTAAACCGCTGGCAACAAAAGTGAGTACACCCCAATTATCCATTTTCTCGTCTCTGTGTCATGTGACTCGTTACTGTTAGGTGTGAATGGGAAGCAGGTGTGTTAAATTTGGTGTTCTTGCTCTCACGCTCTCATACAGGTCACTGGAATTTTAGCATGGCACCTCATAGCAAAGGACTCTCTGAGGATCTGAAAAAAAGAATTGTTTCTCTGCATAAAGATGGCCTAGGCTATAAGAAGATTGCCAAGACCCTGAAACTGAGCTGCAGCATGGTGGCCAAGACCATACAGCAGTTTAACAGGACAGGTTCCACCAAGAACAGGCTTCGCCATGATCGACCAAATAAGTTGAGTGCACGTGATCAGCGTCATATCCAGAGGTTGTCTTTGGGAAATAGACGTATGAGTGCTGCCAACATTGCTGCAGAGGTTGAAGGGGTCAGTCTGTCAGTGCTAAGACCATAAGCCGCACACTGCATCAAATTGGGCTGCATGGCTGTAGTCCCAGAAGGAAGACTCTTTTAAAGATGATGCACAAGAAAGCCCGCAAACAGTTTGCTGAAGACAAGCAGACTAAGGACATGGATTACTGGGACTTATTTGGTTCAGATGATGTCAAGCGTGTGTGGCGGCAACCAAGTGATGAGTACAAAGACAAGTGTATCTTGCCCACAGTCAAGCATGGTGGTGGGAGCGTCATGGTCTGGGGTTGCATGAGTGCTTCCGGCACTGGGGTGCTACAGTTCATTGAGGGAACCATGATGGCAACATGTACTGAAGCAGAGCATGATCCCCTCCTTTCGGAGACTTGGCCGCAGGGCAGTATTCCAACATGATAACGACCCCAAACACACCTCCAAGACGACCACTGCCTTGCTATATAAGCTGAGGGTAAAGGTGATGGACTGGCCAAGCATGTTTCCAGACCCAAACCCTATTGAGCATCTGTGGGGCATCCTCAAACGGAAGGTGGAGGAGCGCAAGGTCTCTAACATCCACCAGCTCTGTGATGTCATCATGGAGGAGGGGAAGAGGACTCCAGTGGAAATCTGTGAAGCTCTGGTGAACGCCATGCCCAAGAGGGTTAAGGGAGTGCTGGAAAATAATGGTGGCCACACAAAATATTGACACTTTGGGCCCAATTTGGACATTTTCACTTAGGGGTGTACTTACTTTTGTTGCCAGCGGTTTAGACATTAATGGCTGTGTGTTGAGTTATTTTGAGGGGACAGCAAATTTACACTGTTATACAAGCTGTACACTCACTACTTTACATTGTAGCAAAGTGTCATTTCTTCAGTGTTGTCACATGAAAAGATATAATAAAATATTTACAAAAACGTGAGGGGTGTACTCACTTTTGTGAGATACTGTAGATCTTCGGCTTATTTGCTTCCTCCCCCCTCCAGTGCCATATTTGGCACCTTTCAGGGGGGAGGGGAGGAATGGGTACCTGTTTTTGACAGGTTCCCTTCCCCACATCCATGGCGCCATCCATCGGAAGCTCAGCCCCCCTCCTCCTTCCTCTGCCACCGGGCCAATTAGAAAGCGCAGCAAGCTTCACACATGCGCAGTAGGGAACTGTCTTTGAAGCCAAGTTCCCCTAGTGGAGAAGGCAGCGGCAGCACCCGACAGGCAGTGTTGCCAACCTACCAGATTGAAATTTACTGGCACAACGCCAAAAATGTACTGTCACAGCCAAATTTTTTTTCCTTATTTATTTTACTTTTTATTTTTACACTGTCCATTAATAAAAAATTGGGTCACGATCCCAAACATCCCTTGTAATAGAAAAAAAGCATGACAGGACTTCTTAAATGTGAGATCTGAGGTCAAAAAGACCCACATCTCACATTTACACTAAAATGCAATAAAAAAAAAAAATTAAACGTCATTTGAAAAAAATACATAAATACATTTTCTCCTTTAAGAGCACTGGGCGGAAGTGACGTTTGATGTCGCTTCCGCCCTTCAATGCTATGGAGCCGAGTGGGCGCCATCTTCCGCTCACTCGGCATCCATACTCTGAGGAAAGAGGACCCGATAATTTTTGCCGCTACCGGCGGGTCCGATAAGTGGCAGAAAAGACGGGAAAGTGGCAGGGGGGCACCTCTCCCACCCCCCAATAAAAGCGATCTCATGGTGAATCCACCACAGAGATCACTTTTATCTGAAAGCGGGCCGCCCGCTGTTTAAAGTGATACTGGGGTTATGGTAGCTATCTGCTACCATAACAACGGTATGCAACGGCAAAGTACTGCCGCATAATGATGGCGGGCGGCCCGGAAGTGGTTAAAGAGTAACTGTCATCTCTGTCCCGCAGCGGCTCCTCCTCTGACCCACTGTTGACTCACCGACAGTCCCATTCACTTTAATGGGACGGCTGGTGATGCGGCAGTGACACAACAAGGTGAGGGACGTGGCGGCAGCAGGTGAGTGGATGCCCGCTAACAGGCGCTGCCATGATGGATCTGACATGACAGGTGCTCTTTAAATGTAAGGACTTATTCTTGCCGGTAGTTAGAATCTTTAATATTTGCAAACAAATTTAAGGTTTCCTATTTAAAATAATAAGCTGTCAGTTTAGTAAAACAGCGATCTCAGAACCGATTCAGTCATACAGTTTGTAGTGTACATAGATTTGCAAAACAATGAAATAAAGGAATATTCCTGAACTGTGTTTTATCGCATGGTTACTGTGAAATTGTGTGAATGCATCAATGTAGTGCATGTTTCCTCCCACACTCCAAAGACATGCTGGTAGGTTAATTGGCTCCTGTCTAAATCGGCCCTAGTATATGTATGAATGCTTGTTAGGGACTTTAGATTGTAAGCTCCTTGAGGGTAGGGACCGATATGAATATACAATATATATGTAAAGCGCTGCATAAATTGACAGTGCTATAGAAGTACCTGAAATAAATAAATAAATGTTATCTCAGCTTGCAGAGCTTGGATTCATTGAATGAGTTTACCAAAAATGTAAATATTGAGGAAAATATAGCCTCATGCTACATAACTAAGCTCCATTTCATGCTGAATGAACTAAATTATGAATGTATCTTAAATAGAAAACTATCTTTAGATATATTTTTACTCCAAAAGAATTTTATCAAAATTAATTTGATAAAAATAAAAAAATAAAAATCTGATTTAAATAAAAAAAAAAAAAAAAAGATTTTTTTGGATTTTTATCCACCCTGGTGGCTACAGTACTTCCTAGACAAACAGATTAGAGGGTGGTGGGATGTTTTCACATTAACTAAATATGTCACAGATGGAATTACACCCAGAAGGCTTAGATGGGACTTGGCCCCTAATGATGGTCTCGAGGGTCTTGAACATGAAAATAATTGGTTCCAATTCTTTAATTGTACTGAGAAAAAACTACTAGAGTTGTTAATTGCCAGGAAGGAATGCAAATGAAAAAATCTAGATAAATCTATCAATATGATCAAATCCAAAATTGAACCCCTATCAGAAACTGGGGAATATAAAGATAGAATGAAACAGTTACAAGAATTCGCCAATAAACTTGATAAAGAAATACAAAAGAAAAAAATGAAAAAATATGTCAGACACCAATGACTATAAAACTAACAAAGTTTATAAATGGCAAACTACTGAGTCAAATTCCACTACTAATTAAGAGGAGGCTGATGTTATGGAGACAGTTGAGGTGGCTACGGCTATCCATCTAGACACCCCCAGTCAAACTAAGACTGTAGGAGGTAACAATGGTAAGGGCCTATTACAGAGAGCTGTGGGCTCAAGACCCCCTAGAACTCCACAATATAGAGTTCCAGTTAATAATAGGTATGCCACTCTTGAACAGGATCCATCCTACTCCCCACAACAATATGGGTCCCAATATGGGGGGTATGAAGATGAGGGATATTATCAGAGTCCAGCCAGTTACTATACGGCCTACCCCCCCCCCCGAGGGGTAGAGGGCACCATAGACACCCATACCAACAGGGGGATTTTCAAAGAAGGGGATCAGGAGGCCCTCCAAGAAGGGGAAGAGGAGCACCCTTCAACAGAGGAAGAGGAAGGGGTCGCCCTTACCCATTAGAAGAAGGGAATTGGAGACCATGGTACCCCACGGTACCTCCACAGGATACTACAAACCCCACAAACGAAAGAGAACCAGAGGATGTAGGGGAGGCAAAAGGAAAAAGAAAAAGAACCACCTAAGAGATGGGATTTTCAATTTGAATAACGTTGAGTTTTCTGAGGAAGAATATAGACTCCTCTCCCTGGGTCTAAAATATGCACCTGACAAACATTTAGACAAATTTGAATTGTTTATTGATTTGCAAAAATGTATGCGTAAAATTAATATTAAAAAGCATTTTTCTAATAATCAGAAGGTTGAGAACCCTGAAAATAGCGAATTTCAACACACAGCCCTTAGGAATAGCTCCATCTTTAACCCCATAGTGGGTAGTAACCACTTTGTGGATAGTTTCAAACAAGCCGTAGAAAAAGACCTAGCATTTCTTGAAGTCCGACGTGCCAAACAGAGTAAAGATATAGAGAACGGATTAAAGGAATTAGAAAAGAAAAAAGATATAGTGATTAGAGCTGCTGACAAAGGCGGAGGCCTTGTGATTCTCAACAAATCTGATTACTTACAAGAATTGAGTAGGTTGGTGAACGATAGGGAAAGGTATTGTTAATAAGAGAGAAGCGAGATATCTGATACCCGACGCCCCCAGACTACCTGTGATTTACCAACTGCCAAAAATACACAAGGATCCCCTTAAACCTCCAGGCAGACCAATAATTAGTGGAATAGAGTCACTGTTTGCTGGGTAGGAGAATACCTTGATGTGTTTCTACAGCCACCGGCCAAGCAGTTTCCAGCCTATCTCAGGGATAGCAAAGATTTAATAGGCATACTTAAAGACATCCATGTTGGAGAGGGTTTCTTATTGGCAAGTGTGGATGTAAATTCACTGTATACCAACATTAGACAGGATTATGCCAATGATGCGGTTAGGTGGGCGTTTGGTGATACAGACCTCAGGGAAGAACAGAAAGAATTTCTGCTCGAACTATTGGAGTTTGCCATGAGTCACAATTTCTTTTGGTTCAACAAAAAATATTTTAAACAAATTAAAGGGGTCGCCATGGGGGCTAAATACGCCCCGTCGGTCGCCAAGATCTTTATGAGCTGGTGGGAGGAGAAAGCCATTTTTGCGAATCCCCCCGCGCAGCTTAGGTTATTCAAGAGATATATCGATGATATTCTCGTTATTTGGGAAGGTACGCAGGAGTCTTTGGTAGAGTTCCTTAGTAGGATGGGACACAATAACCTGGGAATCTTCTTCTCTGAGCAGATAGGACAGGAATCGATCGACGTTCTAGATCTGACCATCTATAAACGGGACATTAGACTCTTTACACGTACCTTCTTTAAAGAGGTAGACCATAATGGACACATTACCCTAGGGAGTTGCCACCATCCTAGATGGTTGGGCAATATACCTAGGGGACAAATGCTAAGGATCAGGCGGAATTGTAATTTGCTTGAGGACTATGACACCCAGGCACAGGTTATACTTGAAAGGTTTGTTGAGAAAGGATACAATAGGGAGTTATTAGAAACCACCAAACAGACAATTAGGAATACTGAAAGAGAAACAGTGTTTAAAGACAAACCAGTCAGAAAGTTTGACCCAGGTGTATCTTTTATGACTGGCTTCTTCAGGGAATATAAACAATTTGAAAAAATCATCCGTATGCACTGGCCATTATTACTGAGAGATAAAACATTACATAACATCCTACCAAAGAAACCACATTTTATATATAAAAAACCTCCTTCGTTGCGTTTGAAATTGGCACATAATGTCATTAATCCTCCTGTAAAAACATGTACCTTCCTAGACCAGGTAGGATTCTTCAGTTGCAGTAGATGCATTATGTGCAAGGTCTCACTATTTAGACAGCGGGAGACCACACAGTTTGCATCTACGGCGACGGGAAGGTCATACCAAATCAAAAAGTTTATCACATGTGATACGACCCATGTCACGTATTTACTCTCTTGTCCGTGTGGACTCCAATATATTGGTCGTACCACACGTAGACTTAGGGATCGTTTGAGGGAGCATGTGTATAACATAAAAAAAGGGTATAGACACCACAGCCTCTCCAATCACTTTAGACTTTGCCATGATAGAAACCCCAGACTGTTGACTTTTTGTGGTATTGATAGGATTGAGAATCATTGGAGAGGGATTAACCTTACCAGGGCTATATCACGTAATGAAACCCAGTGGATCCATAGAATGGCCACTTTAGATCCGCTGGGGCTAAATATTGATCTAGATATCAATTGTTTTCTGGCCAATTGGTGAGGTGAATAGACGAATATTGTTTTCCCTCTTTTTTTTTTTATTTATGATTTATCTTTTCAGATTCTTTGTTTATTTATACACAATGATTATGTATGCTGAGAGGCATTTTGTAATTTTATTTTTGGCCATTGTTATATTTATTTTCATTTTTTCTATTTAGAGATTTTGCCTTTAGAATTTAACACATTTTTTTTTCACCGTCTACAATAGACTATATACCTCCTCCCAGAATAGAACTTTTTAAACAAATCTGGTATATTGTGGGGGAGGGGGTGTGTGGATTTTTGTATGAAGTCTTGTTTCATGCACACTTTAGGAAGATGATTGTCTAGATTTTACTGCGTTTTTGATGTATAATTTTTTCATAATGCATGGTTTTTAAATTAAATTTTTTTTTCCTATTGCTGTATGTACAAGCCATAATTCATCTCCAATCACTTATACCAAAAATTTTTTTTATCTTAGAAATTTCTTCCGCATTCATAGTGTGAATGACATATGTCGTTCGGGAGGGTCGTGTTCTCACGGGTTGTGGAGCAACACTGACCTAAACAGGATAGGAATTATCCCATGTCCATATTACGGAGCTCACTTTTGAGTGGTCTCTGCATTGCTATGTCTGATTGGAATACATAGGTTTGTTTATACAGCAATGAGGTTATATGATTCTCTCACTTGTGCCAACAGCTTTGCATGGGCCGCGTTCTTTGTCTCCCGCGTTAGGTGGCGGAATATTGTGAGTGTTGATGGCTGTGATGGGCGGAATCTGTCTATACTTCTCTCATTACGAGTACAGCCACTAGCCTGCATTGGCTGGATGGGTGGAGCTGTGGGAGATATAATGGTTGCGACAGCCTGAGACTAACGTCCGTGATGACGCTCTAATACAGGGAGCGAAACGCGTTGACGTCACTTCCGGCCTGTCGCAACCATCCACGTCACATCCGCCGACGGGGGGAGACGAACGGACGTACGGTTCTGCTGGTCACCACGCTGTGTACATTTGGTTTTATGCGATTTTACTAGGGGTGCTGAAATTAATCGATGCATCGCGATTCGGACGTCCGCGATGCGGCATCGATGCAGCGACTGCCCATAATCGATTATGGGTGACGTCATCCGACTTGTGGGCGACCTCGGCACAACGCGACTTGCAAATGACTTCTGTAATAAAAGTCAATGCAAGTCGCCCCAAGTCGTACAGGAACCTTTTTCTAAGTCGGAGCGACTTGAGTCGCTCCGACTTGGAACAGTTCCAATTTGCATGGAGGCGACTTGTCAGGCGACTCAAGTCGCCTGACAAGTCTCCTATTTGTGAAACACCCGGATGTCTCATACCGTGGTGTCTCGCTCGTTACCGCCCAGCCCGCTGCCTGCCTTTCTCCTCTCCGGCAGACGTCAGCGGTGGATTCCTCAGCCCTGCCCGCTGACTGTAGCTGACAAATCAGAAGAGAGACGGGCGGGGCTGAGGAATCCACCGCTGATGTCTGCCGGAGAGGAGAGAGGCGGGCTGGGTGGTGATGTCACTTCCTGGAGACGGGACGCATCGCTATAGAGACAGAGCAAAGACGGGATTCGGGAGAGATGGAGGCAGACGGACTGCTGCTGGGGATGGAGATGGTGTCCGGCTCCAGTGTGGGGCTGAGCTGCGGACATCAATGCTTCTGTTCTGGGGGGGGGGGGGTCCAAGGGGACTATTATATCTGCCGGGGGACCGAGGAGGAGGACGAGGAGCTCCGGGGGAGGAAAACCTTCTACAGGTGAGGGGTCCCTATAGACCATCTGTATTTATCATAATGGGGGAGGGTGCCTTTAGATCCCTATATATGCACCATACCCACCCAATGACACCCCTCACCCACCCACTGACATCCCTCACCACCCACTGACACCCCACACCCACCCACTGACACTCCTCACCCACCCACTGACACCCCACACTCACCCACTGACACCCCACACCCAACCACTGACACCCCACACCCACCCACTGACACCCCTCACCCACCCACTGACACCCCACACCCACCCACTGACACCCCTCACCCACCCACTGACACCCCACACCCACCCAATGAC
>BLSH010138632.1:1087080-1105340 GCA_018402905.1 Glandirana rugosa
AGTCACGAGAAGCCATGAAGTATATGAACCACGCTTGTTCACGTTTTTTTTAACACGGTCCACGGTCCTGGGGAGAACACAGGGGTGAGTGGTGTCCTATACCTGGACCCACAGCCACCCACTGACACCCATCACCCACCCACTGACACCCCTCACCACCCACCGACACCCCTGTATCCTAATCGTGATGCATCGTGATGCATCGCGGAATCGAATCGTTGACCTGATAATCGTAATCGAATCGAATCGTGAGGCCAGTGAAGATGCGCACCCCTAGATTTTACTATGGATTGTCTTGTAAGTAGATCACTGTTTGCGCAATAAATTTATTTTATTTACGGTCTACACTATGAGTGTTCCCTTGTCTTTTTGAGCCAAACAAAGATTGATGCGCTTGGAAGTGCCTTTTCATCCACCCGCTCCAGTGCCCGATCTAGGAACCACCTTTACCAATCCTCCGCTTTGCTGACCTGCTGACTGCAAAGCAGTAGGTCCATATCCTGTGGTGAGTGGGGACACAAGAGGGGTCCTGGCACCTGGCACAATTTTTTTTGCACTTGTTCGCACCAAGTATATGAAGTACCGAAGAGCACTGATGTCACTTTATTCACTTTTGTCACAAAAGATTGAGGATTGATGTACTATTTATTTTCCATGGACTTATATGGACATTTATTTGCACTTTATTGTTGCGCATGGTGTGGCGCTGGATTTCGTGTTTTATATTGGCTACAGTATTTGCTGACTTTTATGTGGGGGGGGCCTGGAGCTCCGCTTTAAATTTGTAGCTTGGGAAGTAGAGAAGAAAGCAACATCTAAGTGCAGCAATAGAATACACTTTAACCACTTCAGCCCTGGAAGGATTTCACACTTTAGGACCAGAGCACTTTTTGCGATTTGGCACTGCGTCCCTTTAACTGACAATTGCGCGGTCGTGTGAAGTTGTACCCAAATTAAATTTGCGTCCTTTTTTTCCCACAAATAGAGCTTTCTTTTGGTGGTATTTGATCCCCTCTGCGTCATTTCTAATCACCACTATAAACAAAAGAAGAGCGACAATTTTTCCAAAAAAAAAAAACCCATATTTCTTACTTTTTGCTAAAATACAAATCCAAAAAAAAAAATATAAAAAAACATTTTTTTTCATCGGTTTTGGCTGATTTATATTCTTCCTCATATTTTTGTTAAAAAAAAAAATCACAAATCGGCGTTTATTGATTGGTTTGCGCAAAAGTTGCCGCGTTTACGGATGATGAGAATTCATTTCTGGGGTTTTTATTTATTTATTTTTACTAGTAATGGCGGTGATCTGCGACTTTTAGCAGTACTGCGATATTGCAGCGGACATGTCGGACCATTTTGACACTTTTTGGGACCACTGGCATTTATACAGCGATCAGTGCTATAAAAATGCACTGATTACTATGTAAATGCCATTGGCAGTGAAGGGGTTAACCTGGAGGGGGTGCTCTAAGGGTTAACTGTGTTCCCTCAGTGTGTTCCAACTGTATGGGGGCTGGGCTGGGAGGGGGATGGGAGTGATCACGGCTTCCATATACAGGAAGCCTGTGATCTCAGCCCTTCCCCCTCTGTCAGAACGGAGATCCGCGTTTACTTACACGGACCTCCGTTCTTTCACTGCGGGGAAGCCATCGCGGGTAGCCAGCGGAGATCGAATCCGCCCTACCCGCTCCCTGGTCCCCCCCCCGGAACACAGTGTGCGCGCGAGTGTGCCCTTGGCGGCTCGCGCTCACAGTGCGGGATCTCGCAGCCACCGTCATATGACGTGGTTTGCGATATCCGCCAGACGCCGGTCAGCAAGTGGTTAATAAGCAATGGTTATAAAAACTCACAGGATATATAAAAGGTAAAAACCTCATCACAGGTCAACACCATAGTGGGCGTCTATCCTGCAGGATGGATTTATGAGACTATAACAGATTATTATGGACATTATCTACTTTCCTTTCTGCGCCCATATTGTCTATTGCAAGTTTGGGGCTGGACATACTCTGACACCCAGACACTGAGTGCTGCGCAGGCTGACAACCTTACACATAATAGGTGAAACCCGGGGAGGTGAGATGACTTCATGCATGGAAACACAAACAGCTCTAACCAGGAAGTTGAAGCGTGCAAACAGGATGCAGACCAGCACAATGGAGCGATGTGTCCTCACCTCATTCAGGGAACAAGTGATCTTTTTTTTCCTTAAAGTGGAACTTTAGTCAGACAATTAAGTCCTGCTTGATGACATCAGGCTGGCCCCTTTTGCAGGTATAGCTATGTAAAACATTAAAGATAAATGTCTATACTGTTTAAAATCCAGCAATTTGCTGTCTCACCCTGCTCTGCACATGCTCAGTTGCTCTCTATTTTTATGCACGGTGCCTAAAATCAGAGTCACTAGAGGTCGGTCTACTGACAGCCTAAAGATTTACTGCTGCTCAGGGGCTCTGGGCTTCATCAAAATGACAACCTTCAAAAAGAAAACAAGAACAATGCTGGAGGCAATTTACAGCACACTCATTTTGGTAGCAAAATTATTAATGTGGAATGCATGTTCCTTGCTAAAGAACATCACTTTTTAAATCAAGTTGTTATGGGTAAAGTTCTGCTTTAAACTAAACCAGACCAATAAAAACTGAAATGAACTGATCTTTTAATTTAAGCATCAGAATGGATACTTTCTTCCAGGCACAGATCCTCTGTAAAGCCAAACTCTAGCTACATAGCTAGATACGCAGATTAAATATATATATATATATATATATATATATATATATATATATATATATATATATACACACACACAACTGTTTTACCTGCCAAAAGATTTGCATTTTTGTCCGTCCAGTCCTATGATTTGCACAGCACTGCCACAGAGCCAGCAGGATGGTGATCTATAAAACAACAAGATAGAGGGTGCCCTGACCTAGTGCATGGGCTCTGAGGAAGAGGGCTTGACCCTCGAAACGCATCAGCCGTTCCTGTATACTATGAGGTCTTCCCATGCCATCAGCAGATTATGGTGGATTTGGAGGCGGTCTCATCAGCTTTTTTAAATATGCTTGTGCCTGACATGTCTTTGTCTTTGTGAGTATTCACTTGTTATTCATTTATCTAATAGCATTGAGTTATGGTAATTTGCTAGGTTGGTGCGCCCTCTCTTTTGTTGTTTTATAATTTGCCTAAGGATACCCACAGTCCTAAGAGGGCAGCAAGACAGTTATGCGCTATACCTACAAGATTAACCAAGAGGATAGCACTTTTTCTATCTTTAACCCCTTCAACACCAGGCACTTAAATCCCCTTAATGCCCAGACCTATTTTCAGCTTTCAGTGCTGTTGCATTTTGAATGACAATTACGCGGTCATGCTAGACTGTACCCAAACAAATTTTTTATAATTTTTCCCCCCACAAATAGAGCTTTCTTTTGGTGGTATTTGATCACCACTGGGGTTTTTATTTTTTGCACTACAAATAAAAAAAGACCAATTAAAAAAAAAAAAAAAGTTTCTTTGTTTCTGTTACAAAACTTTGTAAATAAATATGTTTTCTCCTTCACTGATATGTACTGATGAGGCGGTACTGATAAGGCAGTTATATGCAGCACTGATGGGCACTGATAAGCAGCACTGACGGGCACTGATAGGCGGCACTGATAGGTGGCACTGGGCACTAAGTGGCACTGATGGGCATTGATAGGTGGCACTGATAGATGGCACTTTTAGGCAGCAAGCACCGATCAGGAGGCACTGGCAGGGATCACTGATGGGCACTGACTGCCATCCCTATTGGGCATACCTGGTGGTCCTGGGTGGCATCCCTGGTGATCCTGGTGGGCATCCCTGGTGGTCCTAAGTGGGCATCCTAAGGGGGGGGGGGGGTGCGGCACTGATAATCAATCAGTGCAGACCCCCCTGTGAAATGGGGAGCCGATTGGCTCTCTTCTACTCGCGTCTGGCAGCGCGAGTAGAGGAAAAGCCGGTAAGCGGCTTTTCCTGTTTACACCATGATCCGCTGTGATTAGAAACAGCTGATCATGTGGTAAAGAGCCGTCAGAGGATCTTTACCATGATCGGAGATGAGGTGTGTCAGATCGCAGGTTATCCTGAAAGATGTCATATGACGTCCAGTCAGGATAACGAAACCACTGCCCGGCCGTCATTTTGGCCGGGACGGGAAGTGTTTAAGCACCACACCTGAGCGCAGGAGGTTATTTTTTGGACAGTAGGATGGTTACCTGAATTTTCTCTATTTCAATTAGGAAAATCATCTTGTTCACTTCCCAGCCTTCCCAGCCTGTATCTAGACAGTGAAGGACTAGCAGCAGATTGATGGAGGTCACCGCACTCTTCTCTCCTTTGGTCAGCTTGTTCAGCACATGTGCATGATGCATATCTGATTGGTTCAGAGTGCTGCCCCTCCTTCTCCCTACTGGGTACTGCTGTAGAGGGGATTAAAAGAAGCTGACTCCAAATCAAATTCAGGTACATAAATCAGAACTAAATTCCACAGAACACTCACCTCTGCTCCAGCAATGAGACTGTTGGATCCCTCACTGGACATTGATCTTCTCCCTTGGCTTCTTCTGGGTGCCAGGTTTTCAGCCCCTTAATTGGGCAGTGGGGATGGCATGACTTGCCTGGCACACCGGTACTATGCCAGGAATGTTTGCTGAGCTGTGCAAGTGCAACTCAGTGTACATTCAAAAAAAGGTGGTCATTTTGTTTTGCTGATGATTGTTCTTCATGGCCTATTTGTACCCATTCATATTGTCTTGTCATGTTGTGTTATTTTGACGCATACCAATAAATAAACAATTAAAAAAAAAAAAAAAAGAACTTGAACAGACAGCCATATCCCTTCTGCAAAAAAAAAAAAAAGCTGCCTGCTTGCACTACATCCGGTGACAGATAATTTACTGCATGTTAATACGTCTGTCACTGCATGAAGGCAAAGGAAACATTTGTGACCCATTCACACTACAACGCAGCCTAGCGCTGCACTAAAATGCAGACATGCACTGGCCTGAATCACATTGCAATTTTAGGCAGGGCACAGCAGCCAGACATTGCAGTGAATGAAGCGTACGTTTTGTACACTTCAAATAAAGCTCATAAAAAAAAAAAAGAAAAAGGGAGCAGTGCAGTGAATCGCGCACCACACTGCCCCCTAGCAGCTGGCAATGCAAATCGGCCAGATCGCTGAATCGCTCCGGCTGCTCCACGGTTTAGTGGGTTGAACACTGTAAATTCACCCTAAAGGTTTAGTTCCACTTTTAAGGGTATGTTCACCTTTGTGGTAAAATGTACTATGCAATCCAAGCTCTGAATGAGCGAAATATCTTGGCTACCCCATCCATGCTAAACATTGTGGAGGACGAATCTGCGGTACAGTCGATTGTATACCGACATCTGGCCCTATCAGATTACCTGAACAGTGGTTGCAGTTGACTGGATGCAGCTGCTTTTCAGGCGACAAATTTCAGCCCAGCCCGATTTTTAGAAGGCTATTAGGCAGGAGGGTCTTATCAATTAACCACTTAACCTCCTGCGCAAATTGCCGTAGCTGCACGGCGGCTCGCGCAGGCGCAGTTGCCACTGCGGGAGTGTGCCCGCGGGTTGGGCGGACTTGATGTCCGCCGGCAACCTGCGATCACCTAGTACAGAGGCAGAAAGGGGATCTGCCAATGTAAACAAGTTGGATCCCTGTTCTGACAGATGGCATGACAGTGATCTACTGTTCCCAGTGATCGGGAACAGTGATCTTTGTCATGTCTCTGTCAGCCCATCCAGGGCCGGCTCTACCACTAGGCAAAGTAGACGGCCGCCTAGGGCGCACTGCTGTCTAGGGCGCCCGGCTGCTGTTGATTTGTCACAGTGTCACTGAAGAGGAGGAGAAGTGAGAGCTGCGGCTGGCTGTCTCACTCTGCCCTACTGACACCATCCTCTGCCTTACTCACACCGTCCTCTGCCTTACTCACACCGTCCTCTGCCTTACTCACACCGTCCTCTGCCTTACTCACACCGTCCTCTGCCTTACTCACACCGTCCTCTGCCCTACTGACACCATCCACTGCCATACTGACACCATCCACTGCCCTACTGACACCGTCCACTGCCTTACTGACACCGTCCACTGCCCTACTGACACCGCCCTCTGCCTTACTGACACCGTCCACTGCCCTACTGACACCACCCTCTGCCCTACTGACACCACCCTCTGCCTTACTGATACCGTTCGCTGCCTTACTGACACCGTTTGCTGCCTTACTGACACCGTCTACTGCCCTACTGACACCGTCCACTGCCCTACTGACACCGTCCACTGCCCTACTGACACCGTCCACTGCCCTACTGACACCGTCCACTGCCCTACTGACACCGTCCACTGCCTTACTGACACCGTCCTCTGCCCTACTGACACCGTCTACTGCCCTACTGACACAGTGCCCTACTGACACCGTCCATTGCCCTACGGACGCTGTATTCATGCGCAGGACAAAGGAGGCAGAGTCAGAGGCTGAGCCAGCAGGGGCGGCAAAATGAGGTTTCGCCTAGGGTGTCAAAAATCCTTGCAGCGGCCCTGAGCCCATCCTCCTACAGTTAGAACACACCTAGGGAACACAGTTAACCCTTTGATCGCCCCCTAGTGTTTAGCCCCTTCCATGCCAGTGCCATTTTTACATTGATCAGTGCATTTTTATAGCACTGATCAATGTAATATCAATGTCACTGGCCCCAAAAAGTGTCATTTGGGGTCAGATTTTTCCGACGCAGATCGCCGCCATTACCAGTAAAAGCAATAAAAAAGTTAAAGTCCCTAAATCTATCCCATAGTTTTGTAGACGCGATAACTTTTGCGCAACCCAATCAATTTACGCCTATTGCGTTTTTTTTTTTTTTTTACCAGACATATGTAGAAATATATATATTAGCCTAAACTGAGGAATAAATTTGTTTTTTATATATATTTATTTAGATATGTATTGTAGCAAAAAGTAAAAAAAAATGTTTTTTTATTTCAAAATTATCGCTCTTTGTTTGTTTATAGCGCAAAAAATAAAAACCGCAGAGGTGATCGAATACCTCCAAAAGAAAGCTCTGTTGGTGCAGAAAAAAGGACGTTAATTTTATTTGTGTACAGCGTCGCACGACCACGCAATTGTCAGTTAAAGCGACGCAGTGCCGTATCGCAAAAAATGGCCTGGTCATTAAGGGGGCAAATCCTTCCGGGACTGAACATACATTGCTACTTGTATCATCAGATTGCTTGTTATATCTTCTGCTTTGTAATTTTATTATATTTTATTTTCTGCTTGCTTATATTACTTTGAAATTTCTTGGAAAGTAATAAAAACTACATTAAAAAAAAACAAATAACTATATTTGAAAATAAATGTATTGATCTTTTCAAAAAATTGCACAGATAATAATAATTACTGATCCCTCCCTCTTAGATTGTAAGCACTAACGGGCCCTCTGATTCCTCTTGTAGCAAATTGTATTTTAATTGTACTGTCTGCCTTCATTTTGTAAAGCGCTGCGCAAACTGTTGATGCTATATAAATCCTTTATAATAAGAATAATAATAATTGCATTGCACTAGGAAATCCTACTGAAGCTCTTCACCTCACATGTTGGAGATCTTTTTAAATAAATACATAACAGCATTGTATTATTTTTCTTAATACTTATTTGTGTTTTAAATGGTAGGACTACAATTTCCATAAGCCTAAGGTGGCTCCTCATTTTGTTAAGCCCATTCCCCAGAACTCCTGTAAAAATTACATTTTCCCTCCCCGTACCTTATTGAGTTTTCCAAGTGATGAGATGAGATCAGCCCATTCTGTAGAGGACTCGAAGTTTCTCAAAGCCTTTTCAATGACTGAGGAGTAATTTCTATATCTGTAATCCCCCAGCAGCTCCTGCTCTTCTGGGTCCATCTTTCATGCTTGCCGGAGGACGTCCTACAAACAGAACAAAGAGTGTGTTTGTCTTGTGGTACAATATTTGGTTAAAAATTAAGAAATGGGACATTCATGGTACCAAATTTCAAAAACACTCAACTTCTTTCTTTAAAAATCAAGGAACAATAATAAAAAGATTGGTACAACACCCATTGACAGCATTGGAGCTCTCACCTCCTGGTTTGTAACCATCAACCTACCATTGCAATGTTATAGTAATAAGAAAATTGTTGTATCCATTTTAACAATCATCATCCATTGTATCAGATAGGCCTGTATGATAGGATATCCAACTTCCTACATTACATGTGTCAAACACAAGGCCGTGGGCTGAATCTTGCCCACTAGGCCTTATGTGGCCCTCCCACCCAGTTTTGCAGCCGAAACATGATGGAATTCCATTCCGCCACCCCTGACTCTCACCATCTGCTCCCCGCTGCCACTTGCACAGCCTTCTGTGTTTACAAAGGACAGTTTTGTACATGGCACACCTCTAAACCCTGCACTTTGTAAGTAACGCACCCCTAAACTGTGCACTCTGTGCATAAGGTGCCCTTGAACTCTGCACTCTGTAGGTAGCATACTCCTGAATGCTGCATTCTGTGCATAGGACACCCCTGAAACCTGCACTTTATACGTAACACGCTCCTGAGCTCTGCACTTTGTATGTAGCGCAATCCTGAACCCTGTACTCTGTACATAGTGTAATCCTGAACCCTGCACTCTGTACGCAGCGTAATCCTGAACCCTACACTCCGTATGTAGCGTAATTCTGAACCCTGCACTCTGTACGTAGCGTAATCCTGAACCCAGCGCTCTGTAAGTAGCGTAATCCTGAACCCTGCACTCTGTACGTAGTGTAACTCTGAACCCTGCACTCTGTATGTAGCATAAGCCTGGACCCTGCACTCTGTAAGTAGCGTAATCCTGAACCCTGCATTCTGTATGTAGCGCACTCCTGAACCCTGCACTCTGTACGTAGCGTAATCCTGTACCCTGCACTCTATACGTACCGCACCCCAGATACTGCTGATGTGGCCCGTGATTAAATTGAGTTAGACACCCCTAAACTATGCATTTTTTTTAGACCCATGGTCTACTTCTTAATGAGATAAGTTGAAAAAAATTGTGTGTGTCTATTCTATAAAAACAACAGCACTGTGGACCAGAAGGCGTGTCAAGTGAGAACTGCAGTGGGTCATTGAATAAAGTCAGATATCAAGTAGCCCCATAGGAGCACATAAGGGCGCTATCCTTAGAGGAGTGATGTCATCTCACTATATATAGTCTTCCCCCTCGCTCTAAATTGAATTACTGAGAATAACAGAGTCTAACTCCCCACCTGTCTAATATAAATCGCTACAAACAATGACTCCTCTATTAACCAAGACCACTGAACTTCTTATCGTCTCACTCAATGCCCGGGGGCTTAACATACCTGAGAAGTGTTCCCAACTTCTCCTTACGATGCGTACAAATAGCGTAGATATTATCTTTCTTCAGCAGACACACTTTCGTAGGAACTCCATCCCAAAACTTATGAATACCCAATACCCCACGGTATATCACGCCACCGCCCGAGAGTCTAAGTCAAAAGGGGTATCCATACTGCTGGCTAAGCACTGCCCATTTCAACTGTCAGATTCACTTGCTGACAATGAAGGCAGATACCTCCTTCTGAAGGGGACTTTTCATGATAAAAACCCATTACGTTAGCAAATATTTATGCACCAAACGGCCATCAGATTACTTTCTTATGATATATGACACAAGTATTATCTACATTCCATGAAGGCATCTTAATTCTGGGAGGCGACTTCAATGTCTCCCTAAATCCCCTGCAAGACACTTCTAACAGGACTTCCTCCATGCCGTACAAAGCTCTACGAGCAATCAAAGAGCAACTTTGCGCCCATTTGCTGCATGACTCTTGGCGAACGCTAAACCCAAATGGCAGGGATTTCACGTTTTTTTCCACCCCACACCATTGATACTCTAGGCTCGATTATTTGTTTATCTCACAGAGGGAACTATCGATGCTTCACCCAGCCATTGCTTGACTGCTTGGAAAAAAGTTTTAAAAAAGGTATTTGCATTGAGATTTATTATGTGCAGGAAAGATATCAAAACTAGGGGTTGGGCTACATTTAAAAGCTGGTAGTTGTATTGCCTTTCCTTCTACTTTAAGAGCCCATTTACATTTGTATGGTGTGTTAATGCATATGCATTATTTATGGTACGTGTTAACATGCATTGCATTAGGGCATTAATGAGCTTCCACCATATCAAAATATCCCAAAAATTGGATGTTACAAATGTTTTGCTGTAACATGGCACAATGAACTATGGTGCATTGCCATGCGTTGCCGCACACCTATGTTGACCCCTTCACCTGTATTGAAAACCTAAAATAACTTCCATGACTCAGGGAACCACTGCTAATAATTACTATATCTACAGCTCAGGGTTAATTTGCATGAACAGTAAGTTGTTATATAAGAATACAAACAAATCAGGAATACGGTGTATTTTACATCAAACACTGCTCTGTATAACAAAATTATGTTCAGTAATAGTTAAATTCAACAAATAAAAAAAATGGCTATAAACACAATGCAGAAAGTGAAAATTGCAACATTCCCTCACATTGATGGTAAGTGAAGTACCTCTTACATTGGAGGTCAGTGGAGAAGGACCTCTACATTACAGATCAGTGGAGAAGGACCCTGTACAAGGGTGGAAAGTAGAGAAGATCCCCTCTACATTGAAAGTCAGTGGAGAAGGACCCTTTTATTGAATGTCAATAAAGAAGGACCCCCTTTATTGGTTGACAGTGGAGGAGGACCCCCTTACATTGAAGGTCAGTGGCCCCTACATTGGTGAATAATGGGAGAAAAGAACAACCTTTGCTTTTAATTGTTGGACATGCTTCACAGATTAGTGGAAAGAAGGGTGCATTGCACTGGTGCCCCTCCCTTACCTATAGCAAAAACATCATTATTGTCATTGGTTATTTATCTGAGAGGCAGAGGTTTCCATTTGCTCAGAGAACCCCCCCATCAACCTCTGGAGGAACCCTAGTTGAGAAAGGCTGGGTGGACAGTGGAGTAGGACCCCTTTTCATTGAAGGTCACTGGAAAAGGACCCCCTACATTGGTGGAGAGTTGAGAAGGACCCCCTTACGTTGAAGGTCAGTGAGTAAGGACATCCTACCCTGAAGTTCAGGGCAGAAGGACCACTTACACTGGTGGGCAGTTGAGAAGGACGCCCTACATTGAAGACCAGTGGAGAAGGATGCCCTACATTGAAGGTCAAAGGAGAAGGATGCCCTACATTGAAGGTAAGGGGAGAAGGACACCCTTACATTTAAAGTCAGTAGAGAAGTATTATTTTACTGAAAGGGTAGTAAATGTTTGGAATAATAGTATAATTTTTGGTGGGTATGGCGCTGCTCTGAAAGTCTTTATTTATTATATGGTTTAGATATATAATTCACTGGACACCATTGGACTCACTATATATATTTTTTATTGTGCTTCAGGGTACAGCATCATTTTCGTTCATTGATATTTTTATCTTATTTATTGTCGATTGCACTAATTTTGCACGTATTTATTTATAAATGAACCTCGATTAATTGGTATAATTTTTTCATTCTTCGTCCGTTGATATCTTACCTCATCACCATTTATTATTGCTTTAATTTTGCATTTTATCTATTCAAGTAGGGATTGTGATATTTTTGCACTAAGAGGATACGCACAATTGATAAGACGCCCCTACCCTACACTTAAAGGGACACATCATATAGAAATCAATCATTTATTTTGAGTGAAATACTGTATCATCCCTCACCTTTAACATTCTTAAAATATACCAACATTAAAGCATTTATGTTAATAAGGGGAAATTACTAACTACATCTAAACCATATAATAAATAAAGACTTTACCACCCCTTTCAGAGCAGCGCCATACCCACCAAAAATTATACTATATTTTCAAACTACACTTGGAGGCAGCAGCTCTAAGAGAAATAAATTAATTTATCTGTCTGCACGGAACATACATATAATTTCAATGTTTGGAATAAACTTTCAGCAGAGGTAGTGAATCAGATCAGTCAACAGTAAAAGGCTTCAAACATGCTTGGGAAAAGTATAAATCTATACTCAAAAAATAAAAAAAAACCAAGCAAAGAAAAAAATGGGCAGACTCGATGGACTACTCAGTCTTTTTCTGCCGTCACTTTTCTATGTTTCTATGGTGGTCAATATGCAGAAGGGCTCATTGAACTGGTGGTCAATAGGCTGAAGGGCTCATTGCCCTGGTGGTCAATAGGCTGAAGGGCTCATTGCACTGGTGGTCAATAGGCAGAAGGGCTCATTGCACTGGTGGTCAATAGGCAGAAGGGCTCATTGCACTGGTGGTCAATAGGCAGAAGGGCCCATTGCACTGGTGGTCAATAGGCAGAAGGGCTCATTGCACTGGTGGTCAATAGGCAGAAGGGCTCATTGCCCTGGTGGTCAATAGGCAGAAGGACTCATTGCCCTGGTGGTCAATAGGCAGAAGGGCTGATTGCACTGGTGGACAATAGGCAAAAGGGCTCATTGCCCTGGTGGTCAATAGGCAGAAGGGCTCATTGCACTGGTGGACAATAGGCAGAAGGGATGATTGCACTGGTGGACAATAGGCAGAAGGGCTCATTGCCCTGGTGGTCAATAGGCAGAAGGGCTCATTGCACTGGTGGACAATAGGCAGAAGGGCTCATTGCCCTGGTGTTCAATAGGCAGAAGGGCTCATTGCCCTGGTGGTCAATAGGCAGAAGGGCTCATTGCCCTGGTGGACAATAGGCAGAAGGGCTCATTGCCCTGGTGGTCAATAGGCAGAAGGGCTCATTGCCCTGGTGGTCAATAGGCAGAAGGGCTCATTGCCCTGGTGGTCAGTGTCACTCACTTTTGTGGTCAGTGGGGAGAACGCTCTTTACATTAGTTACAAGATGGAATAAAGCCCCCTTAACCCTTACAGATAGCCAAAACATCACTGGTGTCATTGGTTATTTATCGGAGAGGCAGCTGAACCTCCGGAAATCTCTGAAGGAACACTAGTTGAGAAAGGCTGGATTGCAGAGACATGGTGTGCATATGTTTCCTTCTCTGTGATTTGGTGAATGTCAACAGCATACAATTTCACAATCAGTTGACTTTCTCACTTCCCCTAGTGTTGTACTGCAATCTGTGATTCTTTCTGCTGACTTCCTATTGTTCAAAGACCTGATTAACAGCCAGAGGGCCCTGGTGCAAAATGTGACCTGGTCCTCCCTACACCAGACCATCCAGTTCAGAAGCAATCACGGGAGCACAAAGATGACAATCTGAGCTACAAGAAAGTTTCCTGGTCAGCCCTTTTTCTAGGATTATAATGGGCTTCATGGATTTACAGGATACAGAAATTAATCCCTTTAGAAATTAGATGTAATCCAGCTAATCGGTTTATAAATAGTCTTGCTGTGTAACCTTCATTGAAGGGTAATGTGTGACAATTTGTAATTAACAGAATTTTCTACTAAACCTGTCAATTTATTCAATTAACCCTTGAATGTCTAATAATTAAGATTTCCCATTATGCAAAATGCAATGTATAGTGCTATAACTTATCTGAAACACCCCCTCCTTTAGTTTCTACATTCATTCTGCATGTGAGTCGGCAGACAGCCCATCATTACCTCTGACCCAAAAGCAGTAAATAAATCAAGCTGCCTCTGGGTGGATATCATTGTTTTTTTTAAAAAAAACATTGCTGGACAGGCAGTACCATCTGTTGAATTAACCCACAGGAGGCAATAGGACCGTGGCACAATGATTAGTTGAATGCTTTGCTCTCGGTTGTAGTGTGGTATTTTAAAGTGATACTAAACACACACTGTTTAATTTACATTATCCTTCTATTTATGTATATAGATGATGGCAATGTAATTACTTTAATTAATAAAAATCCTACCTTTTTTTCTAATCGATACACAGCTGTCATGTGACCCAGCTCTTTCCCAGCCTGTCTGCAGGGAAACATAAGCAGGAGGAGCTTCTAGTCCTCTGCTGCTGGTCACATGTTCAGAAAAGAGCCTTTGGAATACAGAGTAAAAATAAATAATATCAATAAACTGTTTTAAATTGTCATATAAATATATATTTGAAATCAATTAATTTATTATTTTGAGGAAACATGATGTGGGCAAATTTATGCCAGTCACAGGCTGTGTCACTCCCTTCCAGCCTGTGTCTTAGAATAAGAGGGATATGAAGCCTCCATTAATTTACATGTAATATTCCACCCTCATTGTGTTTAGCTGGTTAGTGGGCATAGAGGAGGAGGGCCGTCATTTACCACTGTGTATACACGCATATGTGTAACTCTATAGTCACATGGGATGCTCGGATGTGATAGGGAAGAAATGATCAGCACAGAAACTCACTGAAAACTGAGCATGTGCAGAACTGCCAACACTGCTAGGGCGGCACAGTGGTGTAATGGATAGCACTTTTGCCTAGCAGCAAAAGGGTCGCTGGTTCAAAACCCAACCATGACACTACCTGCCTGGAGTTTGCATGTTCTCCCTGTGTCTGCGTGGGTTTCCTCTGGGTACTCCGGTTTCCTCCCACTCTCCAAAGACATGCTGGTAGGTTAAATAGATCCAGTCTAAATTGGCCCTAGTATGTGTATGTATGAATGTGAGTTAGGGACCTTAGATTCTAAGCTTCTTGAGGGTAGGGACTGATGTGAATGTATAATATATGTGTAAAGCGCTGCGTAAATTGACGGCGCTATATAAGCACCTGAATTAAAATAAATAAATAAACGTCCTGCAAGCGCACCGCCCAGTGTGAAAGCACTTGAGCTTTCACACTGGGGTGGCATGGGAGGCAGTTTTCAGACACTTTTTATAACGTTAAAATACCTGAAAACTGCTTCAGTGTGAAAGGAGTGTTAAAGTCAGCAGCTACGCATACTGTAGCTGCTGACTTTTAATATTAGGACACTTACCTGTCCTGGAATCCAGTGAAATTGGCACCCTAGCCAATGTTTCCATCGGCTTTCGAGTGCTGCTGCCGCCATTGCCTGTAAGGGAAACCGGCAGTGAAGCCTCCCTACTGCGCATGCGCGAAGCGTGCTTTACTTTCTGAATGACCCAGAGGCAGGGAAGGAGGCAGGGGGCCCGAATTTCTGACATACCTCGTCGCGGCGAGGTCTGACGGACGTGGGGATGGGTACCTGTCAAAAACAGGTACCTGCTCTTCCCCGAAAGGTATCAGATGTGGTAACGAAGGGGAGGAGGAGACAGAGAAGCGGAGCTTTCACTTTTGCGTGGAGCTCCGCTTTAAGGCTGGCTGATTTGGGTATTTTTGTGCACCATTTGATCACAGTTCCGAGGCAGAAGGAGTTACCAATTCACAACCATAGCACATGTTGTGTCCTCACAAATAGTTTCGGTTTTATGGTAAACATAGCAGAACATCTCTGCAACTGCATACTGGCTCGGCTCTATGTGGACAGCCAGAGCAAGGAAAAACATTGCCCTTGCAAACTTGCACGCCTATTCTTTAGGATACCCCCGTGTAGCGCCCCCAAAGTGTGGGTGTTTTATAGAGGTATTTTTGCTAGGAGAAGCAAAATTTAGTCAGGCCTGATGTAAATTGCAGGCCTGAATGTTTTGATCTGGGCAGGGGAGTGGCTCAGAGTAGGCTGGAGATTGCAGAGAGTGGCATCCATTGGATACTACTCCCCTTGGTTTCAGAAAGTGCTGGAAGGGGGGGATGGATGAGGAGGTGTCAATTTCTGTGTATGTTAACCACTTCAGCCCCGGAAGGATTTCACACTTTAGGATCGGAGCCCTTTTTGCGATTCGACGCTGCGTCGCTTTAACTGACAATTGCGCGGTCGTGCGACGTTGTACCCAAACGAAATTTGCGTCCTTTTTTTCCCACAAATAGAGCTTTCTTTTGGTGGTATTTGATCACCTCTGCGTCATTTCTGATCACCGCTATAAACAAAAGAAGAGCGACAATTTTGCAAAAAAACCCAAATTTCTTACTTTTTGCTAAAATACAAATCCAAAAAAAAATATAAAAAACATTTTTTTTCACCGGTTTTGGCCGATTTATATTCTTCCTCATATTTGTGATAAAAAAAATCACAATCGGCGTTTATTGATTGGTTTGCGCGTTTACGGATGATGATAATTCATTTCTGGGGTTTTAATTTTTTTTTTATTTTTTACTAGTAATGGCGGCGATCTGCGATTTTTAGCGGTACTGCGATATTTCAGCGGACATGTAGGACCATTTTGACACTTTTTGGGACCATTGGCATTTATATAGCGATCAGTGCTATAAAAATGCACTGATTACTGTGTAAATGCCATTGGCAGTGAAGGGGTTAACCTGCAGGGGGCGCTCTAAGGGTTAACTGTGTTCCCTGGGCGTGTTCTAACTGTGGGGGGACTGCCCTAGCTGGGGAAGGGAAGCGATCACAGCTTCCGTGTAGAGGAAGGCTGTGATCACAGCCCTTCCCCCGTCACAGAACGGAGGTCCGTGTTTACTTACACGGACCTCCGTTCTTTTACTCCGGGGGGGGGGGCATCGCGGGTGGCCGGTGGAGATCGAATCCGCCGCACCCGCTCCCTGGCCCCCCCCAGACAAAATGAGCGCACGGGCGCGCGTGCGCTCACTGGGCACGATCTCGCGGCCGCCGTCGTATGACGGCGATCCGCGTTACAAAGCCACACTGTCGCCGTCAAATGCCGATCAGCCGTCGGCAAGTGGTTAAGGAGTCCTGACTAATCCCCATCTGAGATTGGCAGGGGCAGGCCTCCTTAAATACTGTGATCTGCCCAGCGGGGGGAGGAGAGTTTGGGTGGAAGTGATGAAGATGTATCACAGGTGCTGTGGAGGCCTCTACCCGGGAGGGAGCCCCCAGTCGGAGGGGGGACGGGTGACCTTGAGGCCTGGAGACTCGGGTGCAGCCAGGAGTGAAGTTGATTCCTGGAGCAGCACAAGGGAGTAGGAGAACAGCAGAGGTGCTACAGAGGACACTTTTGTATCCACTGGAGTCGGTTAGTGACAGAACCTGGGAACTGGAGGAGAAGTGCTGGAGCAGGCTGGGAGAGGAATAGTGGACAGTCTGTGGAGGTCTAAGGAGCCAGTCAGGGGAAGGAGTGTCACAGAGAGGAAAGCAGACCAGTGTGGTCTGGAAGAGGGATGTGCTGAGAGTTGTAGTCCATCAAAGGCCCAGCTAGCACCAACATACTAAGCTACACTTGAGGGGTCCTTGACCCTGGCCTGTAATGGGTGGTCTGGAAGTCCTGCTGATCGAGTGCAGGCCTCACCATGTACTAGCTGTGGTGAAGACAATGCAAACAAGTATATGGCGCAACACCCTGAAAAAAACATATAAATCCCATCAAGTCTTTTAAAATAGTCCATATGTGGCTGGTATAAGAACCAGCATTAGTAAAAAGTCCCAGCACAAAGGTCAGCCTTCTTAGGACCAGAAGCAAAGTCCTTGTAACACTGGAAAAAAAAGAGAAGAAAAGAGGCGCCTCTAAGTGCAGACTTTAAAAACAGTTTATTAAAACCAACAATTGGCAACTCACATGAAACAGAAGATAAAAGGCACATAAGCAGGTCCTCAAAGGGGCAACATCAGTGAGACGTCCATAGGCCAGGATTCATAGCACCATCATGAACTGTAGCAAGCGTCCCTGTGAGTTGGTAACCGGCCGGAGACAGGGAAATCTTGAAATGAGGCTTGGTTCCGTGGCAGCTAGAGTCCCAGGATGATGACGTCACTGGACAGCGACACGTTATCCGAGCCGGCGTGCTGCGATTGGTGTGGCAGCCGCGCTCCTTTATCAAGCTATAGGTCAGGACCAAAGGGGTTTGTTTTATGTGCAAAGTAAGGGGCGGGGTGGTACCAATAAAAGAAAAGGGGATGGTTTCGAGAATGAAACTAAATAACAGAGGGGCGGGAAGAGGGAGGGAAGAAAAGGGTGATGAAGGCAAAGGGATATAATCTATATAGTGCGTATATGAGACAGCATTAACAGTACACGATAAATAGTGCTAATATTAAATTATAAAAGAATGTACATCATATGTAACTGAAGGAAAATTCATACCATAACATTAATTGAAATATAAATATCATTCTGATGACGATTTTGAAAATGTATGATAGATAAAACATGGATACAAATTTATATAGCCAACAGAAATGTATCTAGTATAAA
>BLSH010138632.1:1105925-1135520 GCA_018402905.1 Glandirana rugosa
ACTGTCGTAGACCTCTTACACCTTTGTGTACTGGCACAACTCTTTACAAATACTGCCCACGTCCGTACACGGGGGAGTCCCCACCGACCATCAACACCAAGTGGAAGACCGACGGGAGTTAGGGTGGTATAGAGTGTGTAGGCTTCAGTGACTTGTCCGGCCGAAAAAAAAACGAACAAAATAAATCCCCTAATTGAACCTACCCCTTTTCCCCACTGAGACCCTACGGGGTTCTTAATGAAATGTCCTGGTTGATATATGCGCTGACATATATGTTGAGATGTAGGAGGTCGTGAAGTGAACGTCTAAATTTCCCTTCAGGTCAGGAGTAACGGTCTGCAAGTGAAGTGCTGGAGGATGTAGAGTTGTATATACAGTCGCGTATATAGTTGGTCCTGTAAAGTAATTCTTGGGGCATCCCAGAGTCACCCCTTTTCCCCATCCAAGTTAATCCCCTAAATAAAACAAGCAAAAAAAAAGCCGGCCTGTTCAGTGACTTCGGATGTGTGAGATATGGTGGGATTGAGGGCAGCCAGAAGGTGAACCACAACTACCAGCCACCCCTGAGGGGGCACATGCCTGCACCCGTCATAAACATTTCTCAACACGGTCATGTGTTTCCACATTCTCCAGATGCTGTCACAAGGAAGATCAAACACAGGGAGGACTTCAATCAAATATTTACCAATGCTGGGACTTCCCTAGCAGCACACAGAGCCTCCCGCTGGGACAGAGCTCTACAGGGGACAGCACTATGGGGGAGGATCCTGGGACAGGAATGCATGCAGCTCTGTTATCTGAATTCATGAGACTTTTATAAAGCACTGATGAAGCCAATTCTTCACGTTCTGTTACAGATCACTGACACGTTGCGGCTCAGTGAAAAGACATTCCACGTGAAGGGTGTGATCAGCTACCACCGATATCTGCTCCTTATCTCTCCCACATGAACAATGCTTAGAGGTGGATACATGAAACAACATCATGGGCCTGAGTTAAAGAGGACCTGTCACCTACAGCATCTCACAAAAGTTAGTACAGTAGTCAGTACAAGTTAGTAAAGGGCTTTAGAAAAACGTTTTTTTTTTCCAGAATCTTCGGGTTTTTTAAGTAAAAAATAAAAAAAAACCTAGCAGTGATTAAATGCCACCAAAAGAAAGTTCCATCCGTCTAAAAAAAAAAAAGACAAAAAATATTGTTTGGGTACGGTGTTGCATGACTGCGCAATTGTTCAAAGTGCGACAGCTCTGAAAGCTCTGTCAATAAGCCTGTGTTATATACACATTGTGTGTGACAGCTGTATAGTTCTTCCATTGTTTTATGTATAAAGCTAGGCACAGATCTTTGGGTGTTGGAAATCCGCACAACACGCTTTCCCAACCTGCAGAGAAGCATTCTGCCCTTTAGCAGACGAGAAGAGGTGCAATTTATTGTTAATGGCAATCCCACGCATCTGCAAATGCATGCGTTTTCACACGCACTATGCGGTTAGATTCGGCTTGCTTTTGAGCGCACTATGCAGTTCGGTGAAATGAGCTTTTGAAAAAGAGCCAGGGACTTCTTTTCTGTGTTTCTCGCGCATAGGACAGCCCATTGAAATGAATGGGCTGCCCTACTTGCGACAAGCAGAAACGCTCCTGTGCTTGGTTGAACAAAGCCTAAGGACCAGATCGCACCACATGCAGTCCAGTTTGTTTGTTATTCATTCATCATCAAAAACGCATGGAAAGTAGGTTACATGGATTTCCATGGCACACCAGAGTGCATTACAGCAAAAAAAAAAAAAAAAACAGGAAACTTTGGAAAAAAAAGAATGAGGGAAAAAAAACACATCTGGACTGTTTCTGTAGTGTGATCTAATCCTTTAGCCTAGTACATACGATCAGAAAACCGGATAAAAAATACCACTAATCTGATAATTAGTACACAGCTTTTGAGAGCCGATCATGACAGTTTATCCTATCCAAAGGGACAAGCACATACATTTTACTCATATAATACTAGATCATACGATCAGGGCCGGCTTTACCACTAGGCAAAGTAGGTGGCCGCCTAGGGCGCACTGCCACCTATGGCGCCCGGCTGCTGTTGATTCGTCACAGTGTCAGTGAAGAGGAGAAGTGAGAGCCACGGCTGGCTTCCTGTCTCTGCCCTACTGACACCGTCCGCCGCCCTACTGACACTGTATTCATGCACAGGACAAAGGGGGTGGAGTCAGGGGCGGAGCCAACAGGGGCAGCAAAATGAGGTTTCGCCTAGGGTGTCAAAAATCCTTGCACCAGCCCTGCATACGATTTTCCTTAAATAATTGCTGCATAGGCCCGGAAAAAAAATAAAAATAATCGGAAGAGCAAAACCACGCATGCTCGGCAACGAAAGATTACAATACAACACATTACATCACTTCCGAAGTTGTATTCTGTCCTATGAGAATTTTTACAAGTTTAGCAACCTCTTCTTTGTTCAATATGAGGCTAGCATGCAAAAAATGCCAAAAAATAGACAAGCATTCTTGTCCATGTGTATGAGGCATTCGTCTGGATTTAGCCCGGGTTCACACTGCCCCCGACTTTGAAGTTGGACCCCAGCGCGACTTGCATGCGACTTCTGTAACAGAAGTCAATGCAAGTCGTACCAAAAGTAGTGCAGTAACCTTTTTCGCATTGGTTAGAGCGGTTCCATTGCACAGAATGAGGTCCGACTACTGATTCAACAAATGCTCCAAATCGGAGCGACTGTGGCATCAGTGTGATCCGGGCCTCGAAGCTCTAGCTATGCCTTCAATCTTGCACAGTTGTAGAGGAACCTGATTCATGGTCACCAAAGGAACGTTTGCACCCTCCACCCCGCAACAAACAATCATGAAATCTAAAATATTTGTGCCTATTGTAAAATATATATGCGCTTATTTGACCATATATAGTACTGACATATGTACAATGCCTTGAAAAAGTATTCATACCCCTTTCCACATTTTGTCATGTTACAACCAAAAATGTAAATGTATTTTATTGGGGTTTTATGTAATAGACCGACACAAAGTGGCACATAATTGTGAAGTGGAAGGAAAATGATAAATGGTTTTCAACATGTTTTACAAATAAATATGTGAAAATTGTGGGGTGCATTTGTATTCAGCCCCCCTGAGTCAATACTTTGTAGAACCGCCTTTCACTGCAATTACAGCTGCAAGTCATTTTGGGGAGGTCTCTACCAGCTTTGTACATCTAGAGAGGACATTTTTGCCCATCCTTCTTTGCAAAATATCTCAAGCTCTGTCAGATTGGATGGAGAGCGTCTGTGAACAGCAATTTTCAAGTCTTGCCACAGATTCCCAATTGGATTTTAGGACTGGACCATTCTAACACATGAATATGCTTTGATCTAAACCATTCTATTGTAGCTCTGGCTGCATGTTTAGGGTAGGGTTGCCACCTCATCCCTTTAAACCCGAACACATATGGATTACACAGGTTGTTCTGAGGCCAATTGAATGCAGATAAGGCACCAAGTGAGTTTAATTACCACCTTAATCAGCCAGGGAACCTGTATAATTCATGTGTGTTCGGTTTTAAAGGGATGAGGTGGCAACTCTAGTTTAGGGTCGTTGTCCTGCTGGAAGGTGAACCTTCGCCTCAAGTCTTTTGCAGAAGGGTTTATTCTAAGATTGCCCTGTATTTGGCTCCATCCATCTTCCCATCAACTTTGACCAGCTTCCCTGTCCCTGCTGAAGAAAAGCATCCCCACAACATGATGCTGACACCACCATGTTTCACGGTGGGAATGGTGTGTTCAGGGTGATGTGCAATGTTAGTTTTCCGTCACACACAGTGTTTTTCTTTTAGGCCAAAAAGTTCCATTTTGGTCTCATCCGACCAGAGCACCTTCTTCCACAGGTTTGCTGTGTCCCCCACATGGCTTCTCGCAAACTGCAAACTGGACTTCTTATGGCTTTCTTTCAACAATGGCTTTCTTCTTGCCACTCTTCCATAAAGGTCAGATTTGTGGAGTGCACGACTAATAGTTGTCCTGTGGACAGATTCTCCCACCTGAGCTCTGGATCTCTGCAGCTCCTCCAGAGTTACCATGGACCTCTTGGCTGCTTCTCTGATTAATGCTCTCCTTGCCCGGCTGGTCAGTTTAGGTGGATGGCCATGTCTTGGTAGGTTTGCAGTTGTGCCATACTCTTTCCATTTTCAGATGATGGATTGAACAGTGCGCCGTGAGATGTTCAAAGCTTGGGATTTTTTTTTATAACCTAACCCTGATTTAGCCTAGGGTCATATTGGTACGAATTGGCATGCAATTTGTCAGTTTTTTTTTTTAATTATTATACAGGATTTATATAGCGCTTTATAATATTATGGCAGACAGTACAATTACAATTCAATTCAATACAGGAGGAATCAGAGGGCCCTGCTCATTAGAGCTTACAATCTAGGAGGGAGGGTTAAATGATACAAAAGGGCAGTAAACTGCGGGGGATGAGCTGATTGAGAAAATAAGGAGTGTAGTTGTTAGGTGGTGGCAGGATAGGCTTCCCTGAAGAGAAAAGTTTTCAGGGATCGCCTGAAGGTGGATAGATTTGGGGACAGTCTGACAGATTGGGGTAGGGAGTTCCAGAGGATGGGAGAGGCTCAGGAGAAGTCTTGGAGGCGAGTATGAGAGGAAGTGATGAGGGAGCTGGAGAGCAGGAGGTCTTGGGAGGAGCGAAGAGGACGGTTAGGTTGGTATTTTGAGACTAGGCTGGTGATGTAGCTGGGGGCAGAGTTGTGGATGGCTTTGTAGCTCATTGTTAGTATTTTGAATTTAATTCATTGGGCGAATGGCAGCCAATGGAGGGATTGGCAGAGAGGGGTGGCAGACGCTGAACGGTTTGTAAGGTGGATGAGTCTGGCAGCGGCATTCATGATGGACTGGAGAGGGGCTAGTCTATTTAAAGGTAGACCAGTGAGGAGGGAGTTGCAGTAGTTGAGGTGAGAGATGACCAGGGAGTGAATCAGGAGCTTTGTGGTTTCATTGGTTAGGAAGGGACGTATTTTAGAGATGTTGCGGAGATTGAGATGGCAAGCCTTAGAAAGTGATTGGATGTGGGGCCAAAAGGAGAGTTCAGAGTCCTGGGTGGATGGTTGTGCCATTGCTCTTGACAGAGAATTCTGGGGAAATGGCACGTGGGGGAGGAAATATTATGAGTTCAGTTTTGGACAAGTTGAGTTTGAGGAAGTGGTGTGACATCCAGGCAGTAGATTTACTGTGGCAGTGTGGACGTGTCCCGCGAATCGCCATATATAAACGGTGATTTGCGGAGTGGCAGCCGTACTCCGGAGGATTGGGCCCGCGGCTCGAGCGGACCCGATGTCCGCCGGCGAGCTGTGATGAGCTGCCAGAGCAAAAGAACGGGGAACCGCCGTGGTTACATGCTCTGTCAGTGGGGACATAAAAGATCCACTGATCCCTGCCACTGGGATCAGTTAGATCTCTTGTGCCCATAACAGCCCAGAACCCTCACAGTTAGAACACGCCTAGGGAACACAGTTAACCCCTAGATCTCTCCCTGCAGGTTAACCCCTTCACTGCCCCCTGCAAGTTAAGCCCTTCACTGCCAATGACATTTATACAGTAATCAGAGGACATTTAAATTTCTGATCGCTGTATAAATGTCATTGGTCCAAAAAAAGTGTCAAAAATGTCCGACATGTCCACCCCAATATCAAAGTCGCTGCAATATTGCAGTACCACTAAAAATTGCAGATCGCCGCCATTACTAGTAAAAAAAAAATAAAAATAAATAAAAACCCCAGAAATTAATTCTCATCATTTGTAAACGCGGCAACCTTTGCGCAAACCAATCAATAAATGGTGATTGTGATTTTTTTTTTACAAAAATATGAGGAAGAATATGAATCGGCCAAAACCGCTGAAAAAAAAGTTTTTTTTATATTTTTTTTGGATTTGTATTTTAGCAAAAAGTAAGAAAAACTGTTTATTTTGCAAAATTGTCGCTCTTTTTTTGTTTATAGCGATGATCAGAAATGATGCAGAGGTGACCAAATACCACCAAAAGAAAGCTCTATTTGTGGAAAAAAAAGGACGCAAATTTCGTTTGGGTACAACGTCGCACGGCTGCGCAATTGTCAGTTAAAACAACGCAGTGCCGAATCGCAAAAAGTGCTCTGGTCCTAACATGGGAAATCCTTCCGGGGCTGAAGTGGTTAATAAGTTAGTGATGCGGGAGGAGACTGATGGAGTGAGTTGGGGGGTGGAGAGGTAGATTTGGGTGTCGTCAGCATAGAAATGATATTAAAAGCTGTGGGAGGCTATCAGTCGGCCCAGGGAAGAGGTGTATATTGAAAATAAGAGAGGTCCAAGAACAGAACCTTGGGGGACTCCGACAGAGAAAGAAAGAGGAGAGGAGGAGGTAGAATTTTAAGTGACACTGAAGGTGCGATGGGATAGGTAGAATGAGAGCCACTGAAGAGCACAGTCATGGCGAAATCCAGATTGAAGGGGGTCAAGAAGATACGATTGGTTCCACTAGATTTTAGTTAGGGGTATCAGAGTAAAGGGGGCTGAATACAAATGCCCCCCCACACTTTTCACAGATTTATTTGTAAGAAACGTTTAAAACCATTTATCATTTTCCTTCCACTTCACAATTATGTGCCACTTTGTGTTGGTCTATCACATAAAACCCCAATAAATTACATTTATGTTTTTGGTTGTAAAATGACAAAATGTGGAGAATTTCAAGGGGTATGAATACTTTTTCAAGGCGCTGTCTATCCCTGTACTCAGCATTAAAGGAGAAAATAATGAAGTGAAAATATTTTCAATGGTATTATTTATCCATATAAAATGGCATTGTTTTTACATTTTTTTATCCACTTCTCTGTTTCTTATAAAAGACATATTCTGTATATCTCCAGGGTAACTGCTTTTTGGTTTGCTGGATTTTGCCTTTACTTCCTCACAATAATCTGCTTTCTCTTCCCCTATAATAGACTATTATAGAAAATAGCGCTGACAGAATTTGTGTGACTAATGTTAGATATGAAATAGAAACAAAAATGTAACTAGGAAATCCTTTTCCATCTGCCTCCAGCTAAGACCCATAGATTGGTAAACGCATAGAAAAAACAAAACGCACAGCAAAGTGCACCTGAAAAACGCATCAACTGCATAGATGTGAACCTAGGGTTACTGTTTAGTCCGGTCTTTCTCAACCTCTAACAATGCTGCTGTGTAACGGTGCCCCCTGTGCTTGATTGGGAAAGGGGGGGGGCAATGCCATTTTTTACATTTAGGAAGTCCGCTAACAGCCGAAGAACCATAGGTTGGTACGATGAGTACCAATGCAAAACGCATAGAAAAAGCATGTTTAAAAATGCAAAACTTGCCTGAAAACCACATCAGCTGCATGCATGTGAACCTAGAGGGGTCATTGTCTACTTCAGCCTTTCTCAACCTTTTTAACAATGCTGCTGTCTAAAGGTGCCCCCTGTGCTCCTTCATCCAGAGTGGGGGGCGCTCCAATACAGGTGGTGTGTTCCTGGTCAGATCACCAGGTGAACACAGAGGAGAAAAAAGCATTAAAAAAAGAAAACAAATGCAGTCACCACATCGAATGATTGCCAAGCTGCAATATATTTGATTTTTAGTTTTGGGTTTAATATCGCTTTAACAACTTCAGATCCGCTCTATAGTAGCCGAAAGACGGCCACAGCTAGGATCTCTATTGCCGGGTGGAGGTCCCCTTTGACTCGATGTCTGCTCCTGACCCGCGATCACCTGCGGAGCTGCAGAACGGGGAACCGCCAATGTAAACACGGTGGTTCTCCGTTCTGTGGGAGGGGGACATACCAGATCTACTGATCCCTGTCACTAGGAACAGTTAGATCTGTTATGTCCCTGCCAGCCCATCCCCCCACAGTTAGAACACACCCAGGGAACATTGTTAACCCCTTCACTGCCAATGACATTTATACAGTAATCAGTGGACATTTAAATTTCTGATCGCTGTATAAATGTCATTGGTCCCAAAAAAGTGTCAAATAGGTCCGACATGTCCGCCCCAATATCAAAGTCCCGATAAAAATCGCAGATCGCCGCCATTACTAGTAAAAAAAAAAATAATAATAAAAACACCATAAATCAATTCCCATAGTTTGTAGACGCGATAACTTTTGCGCAAACCAATCAATAAACGCCGATTGCGATTATTTTTACCAAAAATATGTAGAATATAAATCGGCCAAACCCAATGAATAATTTATTTTTTTATATTTTATTTTTGGATATTTATTAGAGCAAAAAGTAAAAAAAATATTGTTCTTTTTTCAAAATCGTTGCTCTTTGTTTATAGCGCAAAAAATAAAAACCGCAGAGGTGATCAAATACCACCAAAAGAAAGCTCTATATGTGGGAAAAAAAGGACATCAATTTTGTTAGGGTACAACGTCGCACGACCGCGCAGTTGTAATTTAAAATGCGACAGCGCTGAAAGCTGAAAATTGGTCTGGGCAGGAGGGGGGTTTAAGTGCCCAGTAAGCAACTGGTTAAATTAAGAGAACTCCAATTAAATATGTTGACTTAATAATGGTAAAAAAAGGATGTTCTGACGAGCGGCTTTTCTAAGAACGTTTAATTGAAGATCTCGCCGTGTATGGCCAGCTTTACTCTGCCTTGGAATCTTTCACAATATGCTGACCTTGAATAGGCCAGGAATGTGTCAAGCTCACTTTATAACAGCCAAACTTTTTTTAGTTTTGAAGAAACTCCATCATTTGCACCGGTGTCCCCCATGGGGGAATTCCCAGCATCTGTTCCATTGACGGGTATAGAAATAGAGATCTCTTTGGGGACGCACACGGAACTGAAAACCTCTCAGAAGATCTACTTCCTTCCTATGCAGTTGTAGTAATAGAAGTGAAGATAAGGGGTCTGCGGTGAATGGTACGGTTATCGGTCTTTGTAAAATAATTAACTGCTGGTATTTACCTGAGATCCACAATACTGCCTACAGATAACGCACTTCCGGTATCTTCAATACCACGGGAATACCAGCTCTGTTTACTCCACTTCCACTACCACAGCAGGTCAGCTCCAAACAAAGTCTATGTACAGCCACAGAGGCGGCTCTAGGCTTTGTGAGGCCTTAGGCAAAACCTAGACATGAGGCCCTAATCACGCCCATAATGGGAAAAAGAATTCAAGCAATAAAAAATTTACTTTATAAATTGCATATATTAAGAGCTTTAAAGTGCTGGTGTCAGTACTCTCTATGTGTCAAATTAGGCGGTTGCGAGGCCCCTGTGAGTGTGAGGCCTTAGGCGGCTGCCTAATTTGCCTAATTAGAGAGCCGCCTCTGTATAAAATGGTTTTTAGTTTTGAATAGTGTAGGGAAGGGTTGAAACCCTTGCCAGGTTTTGTAAAATTTCCCTTTACTTCCCATCCTAGGAGATAAGAGGAGATCTTCCAAAGTAAGGAGAATTCCCTTGGCTCAGTCATTCATGCGGCTAACACAGATGCTCTTCTGAAAAGCGATCCGCAGTGGACCACTTTTCAGAAGGCATTGGACAGGCAGTAAGGATTGGATGCACACATGAACTTTAATGGCATCCCAGTCTAAAGCCTCGTACACACGGTTCGACGGTCGTGCAAATGGCCGTACGACCGCTCGTTGTACGATCATCCGACCGTTAGTAAGCACGATTAGAACAGCTGACGTACGACGGTTGTACAACAGAGGTTGGATGAGCAAACTAGAAAACGTTGGTAGTATCAACAAGCGGCTGTACGGCCATTGTATCGTGTGTACAGAGAAGTTGGTACAACAAGTTGTATTGTGCAAAACACGCATGCTCAGAAGTCAGGAACGGCCGGATGCTAATTACATCTGAACATCTTACACCTGAACTTTCTCTTTATACGTTCATTACACGTCACTACATTCAGCTTGGTCGTACGATCGTGTAGTGCATGTCAGTACGTGAGATACAACGTCCAACAGACGATTTGGTCCATTTGGTCGTACGACCGTCGAACCGCGTGTACAAGGCTTTAGTCCGTAGGGTTCAATATTGAGTTGGCCCACCCTTTGCAGCTATAACAGCTTCAACTCTTCTGGGAAGGCTGTCCACAAGGTTTAGGAGTGTCTATGGGAATTTTTGACCATTCTTCCAGAAGCACATTTGTGAGGTCAGCCACTGATGTTGGATGAGAAGGCCTGGCTCGCAGTCTCCGCTCCAATTCATCCCAAAGGTGTTCTGTCAGGTTGAGGTCAGGACTCTGTGCAGGCCAGTCAAGTTCCTCCACCCCAAACTCCCTCATCCATGTCTTTATGGACCTTGCTTTGTACATTGGTGTGCAGTCATGTTGGAACAGGAAGGGGCCATCCCCAAACTTTTCCCACAAAGTTGGGGGTATGAAATTGTCCAAAATGTCTTGGTAGGCTGACACCTTAAGACCCCTTTCACACCAGAACGTTTTTCAGGCGCTTTTGCGACTGAAAAGCGCCAGAAAAACTCCCCCCAATATACCCCAGTGTGAAAGCCCGAGTACTTTCACACCGGGGCACTGCGCTTGCGGAACGGTAAAAAAAGTCCTGCAAGCCGCATCTTTGGGGCGGTGTGGGGCAGCGCTCCCGAAGCGCCTGAACACTGATTCGGAAGCCCCTCTAACTGGCACTTTTAACCCCTTTTTAACCCCTTGTGTGGAGGGGGGGTTAAAAGCACACTTAGCTGTGTTTTACTGCTAGTGCTCAGGTGGCCCTGATGTGAAAGGGGTCTAAGAGTTCCCTTCACTGGAGCTAAGGGGCCAAGCCCAACCCCTGAAAAACAACTCCACACCATAATCCCCCCTCCACCAATGATTTGGACCACTGCACAAAGCAAGGCATTCACACCTGAGCATAGCGTCTTTGAGCGCTTTTCCAGTGTTTCTGGGGCATTTTTATGCAGCGTTTTTGGGCTTTGGCGGTTTTTTTATTAGCCAATAGAGAAAATCGTGCAAATGGCGTGTTTTCATTCATTTCTATAAGAATACAAAAGTGCCAAAAATGCTCCCAAATCTGCCCAATTCGAGCGATAAAAACACCTACAGAACTTGTTTGAGCTTCAGGCGTTTGGCTTCAGGGGCCTTGGAGTGGAGCTGTGAACGGTCTCCATAGAGAATCATTGATTTTTTTCTCCTCCAGCGTTTTTGAGCTTCGAGTTTCAAGCAGATAATCGCTTCGGTGTGAATGGGGCCTTAAACCGGGATAAAAGTTTGCGTATATCCTTATCAAACACACAGAAATTTGACTGCAGCATAGTAGGCTAAGCAAAATAACATAACTAAGGTAGACCACCATATTTACTAGAGGCAGGCTGCTGAACAAGGGCAAGGCCTAGTAAATATTCGCAATGTACTTCCTTCATATTAACTGGATTTGATATAAAACACAACAATTACTATAACTAGAAAAAGAGGACATGGCCTGGAAATAGAGGAAGGGATCTGGGAAGATTAGCAAAACCAAGAATAACCAAATTAAATCCATTGTTGTGGAGAAGGACAATGTCCCATGCACATCTTACCAGAAATCCTGAAAGGAGGCAGTCTATAGTAAACATCCCTCAGTCCATAATGGCTGGAAACAATGGATAATACGATGTAACATTTTTATACATACAGTGCCTTGAAAAAGTATTCATACCCCTGGAAATTTTCCACATTTTGTCATGTTACAACCAAAAAACGTAAATGTATTTTATTGGGGTTTTATGTGATAGACCAACACAAAGTGACACATAATTGTGAAGTGGAAGGAAAATGATAAATGGTTTTCAAAATGTTTTACAAATAAATATGTGAAAAGTGTGGCGTGCGTTTGTATTCAGCCCCCCTTTACTCTGAGACCCCTAACTAAAATCTAATGGAAACAGTTGCCTTCCAAAGTCACCTAATTAGTAAATAGAGTCCATCTGTGTGTAATTTAATCTCAGTATAAATACAGCAGTTCTGTGAAGCCCTCAGAGGTTTGTTAGAGGGCCTTAGTGAAGAAACAGCATCATGAAGGCCAAGGAACACACCAGACAGGTCAGGGATAAAGTTGTGGAGAAGTTTAAAGCAGGGTTAGGTTATAAAAAAATATCCCTAGCTTTGAACATCTCACCGAGCACTGTTCAATCCATCATCCGAAAATGGAAAGAGGATGGCACAACTGCAAACCTACCAAGACATGGCCGTCCACCTAAACTGACCGGCCGGGCAAGGAGAGCATTAATCAGAGAAGCAGCCAAGAGGCCCATGGTAACTCTGGAGGAGCTGCAGAGATCCACAGCTCAGGTGGGAGAATCTGTCCACAGGACAACTATTAGTCGTGCACTTCACATATCTGTCCTTTATGGAAGAGTGGCAAGAAGAAAGCCATAAGAAGGGCCATTTGCAGTTTATGAGAAGCCATGTGGGGGACACAGCAAACCTGTGGAAGAATGTGCTCTGGTCAGATGAGAACAAAAATTAACTTTTTGGTTTAAATGCAAAACGCTATGTGTGGCGGAAAACTAACACTGTAAATCACCCTGAACAAACCATCCTCACCGTGAAACATGGTGGTGGCAGCATCATGTTGTGGGGATGCTTTTCTTCAGCAGGGACAGGGAAGCTGGTCAGAGTTGATGGGAAGATGGATGGAGCCAAATACAGGGCAATCTTAGAAGAAAATCTGTTAAGAGTCTGCAAAAGATTTGAGACTGGGGCAGAGGTTCACCTTCCAGCAGGACAACAACCCTAAACATACAGCCAGAGCTAGAATGGAATGGTTTTGATCAGTGGTCTCCAAACTGTGGCCATTTGCTTGCTTTTATATATCCCTCGGGGCTTTATTCCCCCTACTGTCAACAACAGTGGGGTGGAGTCCTTGCCACTGACACCAACAATGGGGTACTATTCCTTCCGCTGACACCAATGATGGGACACTATTCCTCCCACTGACACCAATGATGGGGCACTATTCCTCCCACTGACACCAATAATGGGACATTATTTCTCCCACTGACACCAATGATGGGGCACTATTCCTCCCGATGACACCAATGATGGGGCATTATTCCTCCTGCTGACACCAATGATGGGGCACTATTCCTCCCACTTATACCAATGATGGGGCATTATTCCTCCCGCTGATTCAAATGATGGGACACTATTCTCTGCTGACACTAATGATGGGGCATTATTCCTCCCGCTGACACCAATGATGGGGCACTATTCCTCCCGCTTATACCAATGATGGGACATTATTCCTCCCGCTGACAACAATGATGGGGCACTATTCCCCCCACTGATACCAATGATGGGACACTATTCCTCCCGCTGACACCAATGATGGGGCATTATTCCGCCCACTGACACCAATGATGGGGCACTATTCCTCCCACTGGCACCAATAATGGGACATTATTTCTCCCACTGACACCAATGATGGTGCACTATTCCTCCCGCTGACACCAATGATGGTGCACTATTCCTCCCGCTGACACCAATGATCCGGCACCATTCCTCCCGCTAACACCAATGATGGGGCACTATTCCTCCCGCTTATACCAATGATGGGACACTATTCCTCCCACTGACAACAATGATGGGGCACTATTCCTCCCACTGATACCAATGATGGGACATTATTCCTCCCGCTGACACCAATGATGGGGCACTATTCCGCTCACTTATACCAATGATAGGGCATTATTCCTCCCGCTGACACCAATGATGGGGCACAATTCCTCCCACTTATACCAATGATAGGGCATTATTCCTCCAGCTGACACCAATGATGGGGCACTATTCTGCCTGCTTATACCAATGATAGGGCATTATTCCTCCAGCTGACACCAATGATGGGGCACTATTCTGCCTGCTTATACCAATGATAGGGCATTATTCCTCCCACTGACACCAATGATGGGGCACTATTCCTCCCGTTTATACCAATGATAGGGCATTATTCCTCCCGCTGACACCAATGATGGGGCACTATTCCTCCCGCTTATAGCAATGATAGGGCATTGTTCCTCCCACTGACACCAATGATGGGGCACTATTGTGCCCGCTGACACCAATGATGGGGTACTATTATTCCCCCTAATACCAATAACAGGGCATTGTTTACGCCCACTGACGTCAGGACATTTTCTTCTCCCATTGGCCACAGTCTGGTCCTCCTAAAGTCTGAAGGACAGTAAACTGGTCCTTTGCTTAAAAAGTTTGGAGACCTCTGGTTTAGATCAAAATCTCCAAAAAGACTTGCAGCTGTAATTGCAGAGAAAGGCGGTTCTACAAAATATTGACTCAAGGGGGCTGAATAAAAAACACACGGCACACTTTTCACATATTTGTAAAAAAATTGGAAAACCATTTATCATTTTCCTTCCACTTCACAATTATTAGTCACTTTGTGTTGATCTATCACAAAAAATCCCAATAAAATACATTTACGTTTTTGACTGTAACATGAAAAAATGTGGAACATTTCAAGGGGTATGAAAACTTTTTCAAGGCAAAGTAGTTAGGCTGATACATCAAGTGGATAACTACCCAATACGTTTAACCCTTTCTGAATACATAGCTCTTAATGATCTAAATGCATCTGAATGTCCCCGAGGGAAAAAAAAAAAAACAAGGAAATGACTGAACCCTGAAATTTGTCCATGTCCAGCAATAGCACTTTGATACTATAATTGACTTTATTATATTACAAGCCCTTTCTATATGATCTTGCTACACTGGGGGATTTAGTAAAACTGGTGCACACAGGATCTGGTGCAGCTCTGCACAGAAACCATATTTTAAAAAACAAAATAAAGAATATATATATAAAAAAAAAAAAAAAACTTTAGTTTTTAATGGAATTTTATGCTTGGAAAAGCATTGACATTAACCCCTCCAGATCCGCGCTTTTGCCGAAGTACGGCTCCAGCGCGGATCTGAAATGCCGGGACGTCGTCCCCTGTGCACGCTCCCGGCGCGCCCCCTGGCGGCAGAGGCGGCACATGCACGTGGCTGCCGCACGCTGCGCGGGCGTGCCCGTAGGTCGGGCGGACTCGATGTCCACTCGAGACCCACGATCGCCTGACAGAGCTGCAGAACGGGGAACCGCCGATGTAAACATGGCGGTTCTCCGTTCTGTTACAAGGGACATACCAGGTCTACTGATCCCTGTCACTGGGATCAGTTAGATCTGTTATGTCCCGGCCAGCCCCACCCCCCACAGTTAGAACACACCCAGGGAACACTGTTAACCCCTTCACTGCCCCCTGCAGGTTAACCCCTTCACTGCCAATGACATTTACATAGTAATCAGTGGATATTTAAATTTCTGATTGCTGTATAAATGTCCCAAAAATGTGTAAAAAATGTCCGACATTTCTGCTGCAATATCGCAGTCCCAATAAAAATCACAGATCGCCACCATTACTAGTAAAAAAATAAATAAATAAAAATGCCATAAATCAATTCTCATAGTTTGTAGACGCGATAACTTTTGCGCAAACCAATCAATATACGCCGATTGCGATTTTTTTTTTACCAAAAATATGTAGAAGAACATATAATTGGCCTAAACTGATGAATCTTTTTTTTTTTTTTTTTTTATGGATTTGTATTTTAGCAAAAAGTAAAAAATATTGTTCTTGCGGTGATCAGAACTGACGCAGAGGGGATCAAATACCACCAAAAGAAAGCTCTATTTGTGGGAAAAAAGAGGACACAAATTTTATTTGGGTACAACGCCGCATGACCGCGCAATTGTCATTCAAAATGCGACAGCACTGAAAGCCGAAAATTGGTCTGGGCAGGAGGGGGGTTTAAGTGCCCAGTGAGGAAGTGGTTACAAAATGAACTATTGCTATTTTATTTTCCAGGGTCTCTGCTTTCATAAAATACTCATATATAATGTTTTGGGGGTTTAAGTAATCTTCAGGCCTAAAATGATTTTTTAAAAGTGTCCAAAAAAACTAAAGTAAAACAGCACTGGCAGTGAAAGAGTAATAAACATACAATAAAGTGTGCTTAAACCCTGGTTCACACTGTCACATTGCGATTCTGTGCGTTGCGATTTGTGCCCATTAATTTTGAATGGCTCCAATGGCACCGCATCTGCATGAAAAAGGTGTGGGCACCGGGCAGCTTCTTTTTGCTCGCATTGGAACCAGATCACATAGGTGTTCATACCCAGACAAACGCACTACATTTTGCGAGCTGCCTTTGGGGAGTTGTTCATTTTTAATTGACATCCGCAGCAGATCAAATGAACACGTGCGATTGCTATGCGGTGCGGGAAACGCACAGGTTGCCACCTCATCCCCTTAGGCTGGGTTCACACTGCTGCGAACTCTACAGCAAATTTAAGCCGTTGTGATAAATTAAATTCTCAAGTCATCTCCAATAACATAGTGTTCTATCAGGGCAGTTCACATAGATGCATTGCGAATCTAATCCGTGAAGAAAAAGGGTCCTGTGCGAGTTTGATCCGTGTGCGATGCTGTGCGTTGCGAATTCAGCTCCATAGACTACAATAGAACACGGATTGAAAATGCAATCTCCCATTCACATCACTGCGATAGCTTCCCCCTCCAACTCCAGTTACAGCTTTGCAGTAGATTCGCACCAACACATGAAGAAAATCGCACTTGTGTCTGAACTGAAAAAACTTGCATCGCAATAGTATTCAATTCGCAGAAAATTTGCCTCGCAGCAGTGTGAACCTAGCCTTAATCCAGGACACATATTAATTACACAGGTAATGTGGCTGATTAAGGTGGTAATTAAAGCGGCGTTCCACCCAAAAGTGTAACTTCTGCTCATCGGATTCCTCCCTCCCCTCACATTTGGCACCTTTTGAGGGGGGGGATACCTGTCTTTGACAGATATTGTGTCCCCACATCCGGGAGATGTCACATTCTGTCAGCAGCACGGTCCCCCTCCTCCTCCCTCACTGCCGGGCCAGTGCAGGGGTGCAGCGTGATTCACGCATGCGCAGTAGGGGCCGGGCCATGAACCTAAAAGGCTACACTGCCGGGTTACCTTACCCGCAATGGCCCCGGCAGCACCCGACTAGCCGACCCAAAGTGCAGAAACTTACCAGGACAGGTAAGTGTCCTAAAAATACAGTATGTGTAGCTGCTGATGTTTACAGTTTTAAAGGGGCGGCGGACCTCCGCTTAAAACTCACTTGGTGCCTTCTCTGCATTAAATTAGCCTGAGCACCTGTGTGATTCACATATGTTCGGGTTTAACGATTTGCCGACCGCCCACCGTGGCTTGACGGCGGCAAAGTGGTTCGTTATCGCAAAACCTGACGGCCGCCGCGATAACGAGTGCTGTGAGCGCGTGAATGCCGCCAGAGGCGAGCTCGCACGCTCACTGTTTTCCGGGGAGCTAGGGAGCGGGTAGGGCGGACTCGATGTCCACCGGCTACCCGCAATGGCCCCCCCTGCAGTGAAAGAACGGAGGTCCGTGTATGTAAACACGGATCTTCGTTCTGACAGAGGGGGAAGGGATGTGATCACAGGCTTCCTGTATATGGGAGCCGTGATCACTCCCCTCCCCCAGCCAGCCCAGCACTCATACAGTTAGAACACACTGAGGGAACACAGTTAACCCTTAGAGCACCCCCCCAGGTTAACCCCTTGACTGCCAATGGCATTTACACAGTAATCAGTGCATTTCTATAGCACTAATCGCTGCATAAATGCCAATGGTCCCAAAAAAGTGTCAAAGTGGTCCAACATGTCCGCTGCAATATCGCAGTACCACTAAAAATCGCAGATCGCCGCCATTACTAGTAAAAAATTACAAAAAAATAAAAAACCCCAGAAATGAATTCTCATCATTCATAAAAGCGGCAACTTTTGCGCAAACCAATTAATAAACGCTGATTGCGATTTTTTTTTACCAAAAATATGAGGAAGAATATAAAATCGGCCAAAATCGATAAAAAAAATTTTTTTTAATTTTTTTTTTTGGATTTCTACTTTATCAAAAAGTAAGAAATATTGTTTTTTTGTTTTTTTTTTTTGCAAAATTGTCACCCTTTTTTGTTTATAGTGGTGATCAGAAATAACGCAGAGGCGATCAAATACCAACAAAAGAAAGCTCTGTTTGTGGGGCAAAAAAGCGTACAATGTAGCATGACCGCGCAACTGTCAGTTAAAGCGATGCAGTGCCGAATCACAAAAAGTGCTCTGGTCCTAAAGTGGGAAATCCTTCCAGGGCTGAAGTGGTTAAAGGGATGAAGTGGCAACCCTAGGAGGAATAAGGAGTAATCCATTATTCCTCGCTCCAGCAGGCCTCCTCCATGGGTGCGTTGTTCCCCCAAAGTCTCTTCTGTAAGACACTCTAGCTGGAAAGCGGTTGCACACCAATGTCATCAAGTACAATGTAGGACCAAGAGTCCAGCCTACAACCCAGAGCATCGGAGAGAAGAACGCTGAATATCGGGTACCTTGCGTCCTATGCATCTCATCACTGGCCTGTCACTGTCAACCAACCGGAAGAAGAATGGAGTGGAAAAATAAGAGGGGCATTAAAAAATAATTCCAGGTAAATGTATAATTGCTCGGTAAATATACATCATCATTGAATATGTATTTCAGTTCTTTTGCTGTTGAGTGGAAAATAATACGTGAGCTGAACGCTGCGACTTGTGTCAGAGCAATGAGGGATTTTCCATGATGGAGCCACACACTTATCTCTGCAGAAAGGCATAAAATCCCATTACACGAGCAAGACTTCTACAAAGAATGATCAGTGCTAGAGTGATCAGATTTAGCCTTGGTTCACAATGATCCGATCTGAGAGATCGCATGTGATTCGCACCACACTGCAGTGTGAGTCACATGCGATCTCTCTGCAATGCGATCTCAGCCATACAAATAGTATGGCTGAGATCGCATCGCAATCGGATCAAACTCGCACAGGATCCTTTTTGTTTGCAGGGTCAGAATTGGATCGCATGGTGGTTCAGACCATGCAATCCGATTCCTGTGCAAGTTTGCAGATCGCACTGCAATGTGCGAACTGAAAAGGGGGTGTCGTTAACAATGTACTGACACCTCCCTTCAGTTTGCATAGGGCAGTATTAAAGTGGTAGTAAACCCTCCTATCATTTTCAGCCAAGGAAGCTGCCATCTTGGCCTCTGTTTAATCTACAACTGCCATGATGCTGCACATGTGATCACCTATCACACCAGCCATTGGATGGTTTGACAGTTTGGTTTAGAGCACAGCCAATGGGAGTGTTACATTTCCAGCATGGTTTTTAACCTGTTAAATGCAAAATGCATGGGTTTACTACCGCTTTAACTGCCGTCGGAAGGCTAGCGATGCGCAGTGTATTCGCAGGGTTCCCGCGTCGCTGCAGTGTGAACCCAGCCTTGAAGTGGAACTTTCATCACCGTTGATTATTTTTAATCCTCATACTGCTAGCATTAGTAAATAGATAGGAAAGTATATTATATTTACTTGTTTTAAAAACTTTTTTTTTACATTTCTTCAGTTACTTCCTGATTTCCAGGCCTAGGTAAATGATGTCATACATCCCAGGAATCTTTAGGAGGGGAGGGAGGGTTTTCAGCTCAGCCTATACCTGAGCTAAGGGCAGATGGATTCCAGGAAATACCTGCTACATGAATCAAGTGCCCTTACTCAAGATGGCCCCTGCCAGAAATACCAGGGGCTATTTTTCAAAATTGCTGTTTAAGCAAAATAAAGCATTGGAGACATGGATGGATGGATGGATGGAGGTCGCCTTGAATAATTAACCACTTCCATACAGGGCAAATTCCAGCATTCCTCTCCTACATGTTAAAATCATTTTTTTTTTTGCTAGAAAATTACTCAGAACCTCCAAACATTATACAGTATCTCACAAAAGTGGGTACACTCACACATGTGTTCGGGGGGGGCCAGGGAGCGGGTGCGGCAGACTCGATCGCTGCCGGCTACCCGCGATGCTCCCCCCGCACTGAAAGAACGGAGGTCCGTGTAAGTAAACACGGACCTCCGTTCTGTGAGGGGGGAAGGGCTGTGATCACAGCCTTCCTCTACATGGAAGCTGTGACCACTTCCCTTCCCCAGCCAGGGCAGCCCACACACAATTAGAACACGCCCAGGGAACACTGTTAAACCTTAAAGCGCCCCCTGCAGGTTAACCCCTTCACTGCCAATGGCATTTACACAGTAATCAGTGCATTTTTATAGCACTGATCGCTGTATAAATGCCAATGGTCCCAAAAAAGTGTCAAAATGGTCATGTCTGCCCCAATATTGCAGTACCGCTAAAAATAGCAGATCGCCGCCATTACTAGTAAAAAATAAAAACCCCAGAAATGAATTCTCATCATCCGTAAACGCGGCCACTTTTGCGCAAACCAATCAATAAACGCCAATTGCGATTTTTTTTTATCACAATATGAGGAAGAATATAAATCGGCCAAAACCGATGAAAAAAAAGTTTTTTTTTGTATTTTTTTTTTGGATTTGTATTTTAGCAAAAAGTAAGAAATTTTGTTTTTTTTGCAAAATTGTCGCTCTTCTTTTGTTTATAGCGGCGATCAGAAATGACGCAGCGATGATTAAATACCACCAAAAGAAAGCTCTATTTGTGGGAAAAAAGGACACATAATTTCGTTTGGGTACAACGTCGCACGACCGCGCAATTGTCAGTTAAAGCGACGCAGTGCCGAATCGCAAAAAGTGCTCTGGTCCTAAAGTGTGAAATCGTTCCGGGGCTGAAGTAGTTAAACCGCATCCAATTCCCAGAACATTTGAAAACACGTTGTTTTCGATGGGTCTGGTTGACATATGTGCGTTTGCACGAAAAAATGCGTACGCTTTCTAGGCAGTGCGGTGCGAATTGCAGGCACATAACTTCAATGAGAACGCATCTTATTCACAGATGTGTTCATTGTGAACAGGAAATCTCTTACCCTCCTCCTACACCTCCCCCCTCTCCCAGCACAAAACGGTGGAAGCTGGCTCGAAAGGTAGCAGTATAAGCAGTGATCAACAGTGGGGAGTACACCGCTCCAAGATCGTTACCCATTCATGGATATCAGCTGCTCGTGTGTGGATCAGGGTGCTGGCTCTATTTGCTGAACAGCGTTATATAGAGAAAAACCAGGCTGGATGGCCGCACTCCATACAATCTCCTTTATTAGTGAAAACCACAATAACAGGCTCTGGTGGACTACAAGTCCCAGCAGATCTGACGCGTTTCACACCAGTCACCGGTGTTTAATCATAGCCTGAGGTGTGACTGGTGCGAAACGCTGGGACTTGTAGTCCACCAGAGCCTGTTATTGTGTTTTCCACTAATAAAGGAGATCGTATGGAGTGTGACCATCCAGTGATCGACAGTGGATCAGGAATGAAGGTCAATAGCCCATATGGGGAGTAGATGGTGTTGTCTGACTGATGTATCCCACCGGAAGAATATGTACAAAAGGGCGCGGCTTTTCTAAAAGAGTGAAATCCGCTCAAAGGTAATGACATATAAAGGAAGAAGAGAAAAGCGCCTCTGAGTGCAATGTTTATTGTACAGTAACAAACAGACATTAACCACTTACTTGGGGGTAAGGGAAGATGCATTCATCTAAGAAGGCAATGTCCTAGGGGACAGTCACTGGCGTCTCCATAAGCCGGTGTGCACGCCGCAATACCGCCGTGGACTGAGATAAGGCCAGCAAGTCCAGTGTGGATATCCGGGTATGTGGTGTTAACCCCTTCACTGCCAGTGACATATACACAGTAATCAGTGCATTTTCATAGCACTGATAGCTGTATAAATGCCAATGGTCCCCAAAAAAGTGTCAAAAGTGTCCGATATGTCTGCCGCAATATCGCAGCCCCGCTAAAAAAACGCAAATTGACGCTTTTTTTTGTTTATAGCGCAAAAAATAAAAAATGCAGAGGTGATCAAATACCACTAAAAGAGAGCTCTATTTGTGGGGAAAAAAGGACGTCAGTTTTGTTTGGGTACAGCGTTGCACGACCGCACAATTGTCAGTTAAAGCGACGCAGTGCCATATCACAAAAAGTGCTCAGGAAGGTAAATCGTTCCAGGGCTGAAGAGGTAAATTATCATCGTACACCCCCCCTGCCCCCTCCCTCGGTCTCCGCCATACTTACCTCCACAGTTGCTAAGCTGCCGCTGCCCACACAGCCAATGCAGGGGTCCAAGTATTCAAAATCCCTGCTCTTCTCTGTGCAGCACTTCTGAAGCAGAAAGGAGCGATGCTGTGCCAGTGCTAGCCAATCAGCATCACTCTGATCCGTCCCAGAAGAGCTGCACAGGAAGAGGGAGAAGAGCGGGGATTTCAAATCTCCAGTACAGAGGGGACTGGGGGTGCTGGGCAGGCTGTACAGTGTTCGTTCATCTTTTCATTTTTTTCTGAAATGGTGATCTTAAACTTTAATGTCATATAAGTTTATGATATTTGAGTTTTTCACTTGTAACAATGGAGTTGAATAGTTCTATGCCATGAAATGTGATGTGTGTATCATAATGCTGAGCACTGGCATTTTATTGATCAGTGGGAGGACCTGAATCCATAGGACAGGGAACAGCGCTGGGCACTGGCACTTTATTGGTCAATGGGACAAGGAATGTTACAAGCATTTCCCCAGCCATCTTGAATTCTGACTGTATTTTGCGTAATACAGGGCATGACAAGTGTCAGGTCGCCATGGTGACAAGAAATAGCGTCCTGGCACCTGGGCTTCTGCCCAAATGCTTCCACACATCCCGCATGCGCCCCCCTCCGCTATGTATTCTGGGCTCTGCTTGCCCATCTGCGGGCACGGGAGCAGCATAGTGGGCACCACTAGGTAGAGGGGAGGGAGGAGAGTGGACACAAGTCTGCTCTCCTCCCTTTCTTGTTGCTAACCCATGATGTCACTTCCGGGTCCCCATTGACAGTTTCATCCACCAAGGCTGGAGAGGAATGTAATGCAACACAATGTGCATCGCATTACATTCAGTGGAGCACAGGAGAGACATGCAGGGTCTAATAGACCCTAGATGTCTCATTAAGACCGCAGGTTCACATATGTGCGGCTGCGGTTCCCAGCCTGGGGTTCAGTGTGTTCCTGTTCACCGGTTCAGGTACGAATTTTTGCCTGATTTCGCACTTGAACCGGACGCAAACACGCACAGAACCCTTTTGAAATGAGGACCGCGGCTGCCCTGGACCTGTGTGAACCGGCTCCATTGAGAGACGGTCACACTCGCAAGTCATGCGAATAGGATACGGGTTTCTCCGCATCCAATTCACACATATGTGAACCCAGCCTAAAGGGATGGTTCACTTTTACCACAAAACTGCTTTGCAGATAAAATCAAACTGTGCAGTTCTGACTAAAGTTGAAACCTGACTGGAATACTCCCAGGACATTGCTAGAGTGAGGCCTAGTCATCCCTGTTCACCTCCACCATCACAGGAGTGCTGAGCTCACAGCAGAAAGAATATGTGAGAGGGTTTGAACCAAGAGCTCAGTCCTGTGATGGTGGGGGTGAGCAGTGACGACTAGGCCTCACTTAGCAACGTCCTGGGAGTACTTAGCAACTTCCTGGTATTATTCCAGTCAGGTTTCATAAGGCATGTAAATGGCCTACACCTATAGCAAAGCTATTATTAATGTTTAGTCAGAGCTGCACAGTTTGTTTTATTCTATAAAAAGCCCTTACCTGCATGGGCAGGTTTTTTGTAATGGTGAATTATCCTTTTAAAGAGAACCTGTCACAGAAAAAATCATCACATAGGGGACTTTTTATCCCCTATGTGATGAATAAAAGAATTAAACAAAAAAAAAATTGTTTTTAATTGTCAAAAATTAAAGTTGCACCCGAGCACATAAAATCCCCCCACATGTACGCACGTACAAACGTAAACGCATGCGTCGGGCGCCTATGCCTGAAAACGTTGATTGCGAAACATGTTACATATTGCCGTGCACGCCGGACTAAGACCAATAATTCTAGCACCAGACCTCCTCCGTAATGCTAAACTGATGACCTATAGGGGGCTTTTAAAGCATCAACTTTGGAAAATATTGGGTACTGAAGTTTGTCTCCATTTCAAAGGCGCACACAAACTTAAGGTTTGACATGCTGGGTATCTATTTACTCGGCGCAACCTCGGCTTTTATATTTTACCAAAAACATTGGGTAATTTATTGTGATTTTGTGCCCCCTAAAATTAACTTTAATGTGTTTTTTACTAAATCTTGACCTTTGCAGTAATATTGTGTGAGATAAAAAATTGGAGCTACCAATATTTTATTCTCTAGGTTATTTGCTCTCAAAAAATATATAATGTTTTGGAGGTTTTATGTAATCTTCACGCCTAAAATGATAAAATGTATGCAAAAAAAAAACACAAAAAGCATGACTCGCAAAGGTAGAGGCATGATGGGACTTGCAGTTCTGCAACAGCTGGAGGGCCTGAGGTTGAGCACCCATGTAGGATAAATTCACCTTCGGGAACATACTGTATTAAATGTTCCACCCGTAAACTTTGTTAGTTAAAAAAAAAATGGCTCCTAACGTTTTTAGCCGTCTTCTAGATTCAAAGCAAATTCGTCAAGCCCTGGCTTAAAGCAGAGCTCCACCCAAAAGGGGAAATTTGTTTATTTGTCCCCTACCCCTCCAAAAGGTTGCCACATCATCCCTTTAATCCAGGACACATATGAATTACACAGGTTGTTGTTCTGAGGCTAATTTAATGCAGATGAGGCACCAAGTGAGTTTAATTACCACCTTAATCAGCCACAGAACCTGTGTAATTAATATGTGTCCTGGATTAAAGGGATGATGTGGCAACCCTACCCCTCCACTGCGACATTTGGCACTTCTTGGGGGGGGTGAACAGGTACCTGATTTTGACAGGTACCCACTCCCGATTCCGGCTCAGAACACTGCGGGAAACTAAGCCGAGAGCTCGCCCCCGCCCCCCTCCTTCCCACAAATCACAGGTACCAGAAGACTACGGGACCATCCGCAAGGCACAGCGCAGCTCACGCATGCGCAGTAAGAAACCGGTTGTGAAGCCGCAAGGCACTTCCTGTTTCCCTTACTTCAGATAATGGCGCCGGCACCCGAAGCCAATTTTCAGCTTTCAGCGCTGTCACACTTTGAATGACAAATTGCGCGGTCATGGAACGCTTTACCCAAACTAAATTGTTAGTTGTTGTAAGACAGATAGATCTTTATTTTGGTGGTATTTAATCACCACTGGGGTTTTTATTTTTAACAAATGAAAAAAGACTGCAAATTTTGAAAAAAAAAAAAAATGTTTTTCTTGTTTTCGATTATAACATTTTGTAAATAAGTAATTTTTCTTCTTCATTGATGGGCACTGATATGCAGCACTGATCGGCACTGATATACAGCACTGATCAGCACTGATCGGCACTGATATGAAGCACTGATCGGCACTGATATGAAGCACTGATCGGCACTGATATGCAGCACTGATCGGCACTGATATGCAGCACTGATTGGCGCTAATTGACATCACCGGTGGGCATCACTGGGCATTACTGGTGGGCAGGGTGGATTTGATTTAAATCTCTAGTAAAAAGGCTTGATTTGAATCATAATTTTTAAAGAGTAACTGTTATCTCTGTCCTGCAGTGGCTCCTCCTCTGACCTGCTGTTGACTAACCGACAGTCCCATTCACTTTAATGGGACGCCTGTTGATGCGGCAGTGACACAACAAGGTGAGGGGCGTGGCGGCAGCAGGTGAGTGGATGCCCACTAACAGGCACTGCCATTAAGGATCTGAAATGACAGGTGCTCTTTAAATGTAAGGACTTATTCTTGCTGGTAGTTAGAATCTTTAATATTTGCAAACAAAATGAAGATTTCCTATTTAGGTTAATAAGTGGCCAGGTTAGTAAAACAGCGATATCAGAACCTATTCAATCATACAGTTTGTAGTGTACATAGATTTGCTAAACAATGGGATAAAGGAATATTCCTGAACTTTGTTTTATCTCATGGTTACTGTGAAATTGTGTGAATGCATCAATACAGTGCATGTTATCTCAGCTTGCAGAGCTTGGATTCATTGAATGAGTTTACCAAAAATGTAAATATGAGAATATAGAGCCTCATGCTACATAACTAAGCTTTATGTCATGCTGAATAAACTAAATTGTTAATGTATCTTAAATAGAAAACTATCTTTAGATAGATTTTTACGCCAAAAGCATTTCATTAATATAAAATTTAAATAAAAAAAAAAAAAGAATCGATTTAAATAAAAAAAAATCAAATTTTTTAAATATTTTTTTTAAAAGATCATTGATTTTTATCCACCCTGCTGGTGGGCATCACTGATGGGGCTGCACTGATAATCACTACAGATCACCCCTGTCAGGAGAGGCGCTTATCGGCTCTCCTCTACTCACGTGCTGTCAGGATGAATAGAGCAATGCCGATAACCAGCACCTCCTGGTACCGCTCTGATTTGACACAGCTGATCACATGGTAAAGTGCCTACGTCATAGGCTCTTTACCATGATCTGAGCACTACCAATCACCACGCTGCGCGCCTCGTTCTGAAGGACATCATACGACATCCAGTCAGAATAGAAGAGCCACCGCCCAGCCATCATTTTGCTACAGGCCGATTTTCTCTGATCGTCAGCTCCATCTAGCGGCCATAATGTGTTTTTTTTTGCTGAATTACTGGATTGCTGGATGGACAGCGGCAGCATAGCCCCGCTGCGTGAATCGCCGTCACCTGGCGGTGGGTGTGGGAGCGTGTATTGTGGGCCCGCCGCCTGAGGCGCGCTCACTGTCTAGCAGAGGAGCCAATCAGTGGGTGGGGTGGATTTAATGTCCGTCGGCCACCCACAAACATTCCCCACAGCAACAGAATGGGGATCCGTGTATGTAAACAAGCAGATCCCCCTTATGACAGGGGTAAGGAGAGTGATCGTATGTTCCCAGTATATGGGAGCAGCGATCTCTCTCCTCCCCCAGTCATCCCAGCCCCCACACAGTTAGAACACACTGACAGGGAACACATTTAACCCTTTGATCACCCCCTAGTGTTATTCCCTTCCCTTCCTTATCGCTGTATAAATGTCAGTGGTCCTAAAAAAGTGTCAAAAGTGTCCGATATATCCGCCGCAATGTCACAGTCCCGATAAAAATCGCAGATCGCCGCCATTACTAGTAAAAAAAAAAAAATAATAAAAATGCCACGAATCAATCCTCATCGTTTGTAAACGCTATAACTTTTGCGCAAAGCAATCAACATACGCTTATTGCAATTCTTTTTGCCAAAAATATGTAGAAGAATATATTTTGGCCTAAACTGATGAATACATTTGTTTATTTATATATTTTTATATTGGATATGCATTATAGCAAAAAATATTGTTTTTTATCAAAATTGTCGCTCTTTTTTTGTTTATAGCGCAAAAAATAAAAACTGCAGAGGGGATCAAATACCACCAAAAGAGAGCTCTATTTGTGTGAAAAAAAGGATATAAATTTTATTTGGGTACAACGTTGCACGACCGCGCAATTGTGAATTAAAGCGACGCAGTGCCGTATCACAAAAAGTGCTCTGGTCAGGAAGGGTGTAATTCCTTCCGGGGATAAAGTGATTAATCAAGAAAGTATTGCATTATGACCACTAGATGGCGCTGACACTCACAGGAAATCAACAGATTAAGCAAAATAAAGTCAGAGTTTGTAAAGCTTGTGACATTCATCCATCATTTTTTTTTAAATAGATCCCATGGTTTTCTCCGACCCAAAGTTTGCTTTACCTTTATCTACATAGTTATCAATTTTCTTGTTTTGTTTGCATCACTTTTTAACCACATGGGCATATATTTATGGTGAAATCATGTGAAAGGCTTTGTATTATATCTATGGATAATGCTGTTATAATAAAAAGCTTAACTCCATCCTTCCCTTCAGGTCTTGCAGATTTGTACCGGCTCCTCTACTGTACTGAAACTGCGTCCTCTAATTTCACTGCACACTGTGAGCTTCTCACATTATGCATTAGAAGTTGCTGCAAGTCAGATACAGCCTGTCCCATTTTCTGGCTGGAGGACAACCAGCATCATCCAGCACTTCCCTCCCCAGCCTGACTGTTCCTCCCCTTTCATTTATTGGATTTGAGTTACAGCATCACATGAGGGTGTTACCTAGGCCGGTCGGCTGTTTTTAGGAAGCTATATGCAGCCCCTCCCACCAGTCATGATCTGCCTTCATTGCATAGAGAAGCACAGAGACCCAGCGAAGACATCACTGGGTCAAAATGAAGGTTTGAAATAAAAACAGAAAGGTTTTTTTCAAGCTGGTGAAAAGAAAAATCCTCCCTTGAAGTGGGGTTGTCCCCACATTGCAAGTATGGCCTCATACACACGGACGTTTTTTACCGCTGCGTCTTTTAGCGGTTTTTGCAGCTCTCCATGTTATTCAATGGCCCCATAAAAACGCTGACGTTTTTGAGCTGTAGATCGAACGCAGGGCCCGCGCGTTCCGAGGCTGTAACGTTATGGCGTTTGTGACGCTGCCTAACGTCGGTCCCAACGTTTTGCTATCACGCCTGTTCTTGCTGATGCCTAGAGTACCAGTTAAAAAGACTTTCACTTACCTAATCCCTTGCTTCCTCCATGCTATGTAGGACCAATAGTTCTGCATTGTACATGGAGATGCTGAGGGTCAGGGAGAAGAGGGGAGCGCTGGCTGCTGGGGGAGCGAAGGGTCAGGTCCAAGTGAAAGTCCTTGTGGCTGGTACCCCAGGCATAAACAAGCATTTAAACCTTGCAGTGCAGGCAGAGCCCAATTACAAGCAATTATTTCTCTTTTGCCCCGGAGTTCAGCTTTAACAATTATAATACAAATAATACATATAAATAATTGATCTCTAGACATTGCAGATGTTTCATGAAAACTGATGATCAGCAGTGTCCCCTGTGGTGCCTAGAGAATGTGAACACCAGGATTACTAGTGAGTGAGTGGGGGGCATTGGTACAATTAGTGTAGGGGGGGGGTTGCTACTATCATCTGTGTAATGGGAGTATTAGTACAATCAGTGTAGGGGGTAGGGGGGTACTAGTACAATCAGTGTGGTGGGGGAGGGGGTATTTGTAAAACAGTACAGTCAGTGTAGTAGGGGGTATTAGTACAGTCAGTGTAGTAGGGGGTATTAGTACAGTCAGTGTAGTAGGGGATATTAGTACAGACAGTGAAGGGAAGGGGGATAAGTAAAATCAGAATGGGGGCGGGGGGTATTAGTACAGTCAGTGTAGCGAGGGAGTATTATTACTAGCAGTGTAGTGGGGGAGTATTATTACTAGCAGTGTAGTGTGGGAGTATTAGTGGAATCAGCGTAGCGGATTAGTACTAGCAGTGTATTATGAGGGAGGAGGGTATTGATACAGTCAGTATGGGGGTATTAGTACAGTCAGTGTAGTAGGGGGTATTCGTACAGTCAGTGTAGTAGGGGATATTAGTACAGTCAGTGTAGGGGAGGGGGATAAGCAAAATCAGAATGGGGGGCGGGGGTATTAGTACAGTCAG
>BLSH010138632.1:1163745-1175824 GCA_018402905.1 Glandirana rugosa
CCGAGACTCGACTGTCGCAGAGAGAGTACCTTGTCGAGTCTCGGTCGTAATTATCAAGAGGGAGGGGACCACAGGAGAGAGCGTACCCTACCCTTTCCTCTGTCCGCTAAACAAGGGGGGGGGGGGAGAGGACACACACGAGACGCCCTTCACACTTGCCTATCAGTGCTCACCAATGCCTGCCTTCTCAGCATGGCTCTGAGCTGACAGTGTCTATCTCATGCAACAGCTCAGAACTGGCATTAATAGTTCTCTCTCTCCCTCCATCCCCTCTTGCACGGGATGGGACAGTAGACAGGTGATATGCTCCCCCTTCTCCCTATGACTCTCTCCTCCTGTGTGTGCTCCGTGGGAAGTCAAGTGCGAAGTTAATGAGCTCACACTTCCCGCAGAGCACACACAGGAGAGGGGGGGGGGGGAACAAATCGCCTGTCTCCTTTCCCATCCCATGCGAGAGAGGACACCAGGGGAGGGAGAACTATTAATGCTGGCTCTGAGCTGTTCCATGAGAGAGACGCTGTCAGCTCAGAGCCGTGCAACTAGCAACCCCGCTGGGGCCCCCTGACAGTGGCCGAATGTCAGGGCCCAGTTGCAAATGCGACTGTTGAGACCCTGGTAGTTCCGCCACTGCTTTGCATTCATTGAGAATATGCAAATCATTCTCTGAATAGCACCCCTGCCTAACAGCTCAGCTCCTTTTTTCGGAATGCAGGAGGACAGTCACTCAGCATGGGACCCAGAAGCTAGTGAGGATCACTGGAGTAGCAGCGTCTGCTACAGTGATTTCCAGATCCCACAGGGATCCCACAGGTATGGCAAGCTGGACCAATGTACCTATGTAAAAAAATGCCAAAAAATGTTGGAAGTGGAAGCTTAAATAAAAAAAAGGCAGGATCTTTAATGCAGAAGAGGCATCCTATATTAAAGTTTCTCCCCTGCCTGCCTGCAGCTGTACGCTGAACTGCACAGCTCATATGCAGCTCAGTGCACAATGTCAGTAATGCTGAACTGACTGAACTCCCATGCATGTGCAGGAGTGATGTCACCTCGACCCAGCCAATAAAGATGGCTGGAGATAGGAGCCGCCTGGTCGAAGATGCTGGAGTGAAATTAAAGATAGTTCAGCTTTAAAGAATGTTTGCAGCTTATCCAAGCCATTTTTTCAGTTCTAATGAGTATCAGGAAAATGCCACAAGCCACTTTAATCCAATCATCATGGAAAGGCAGATATTGGTTGTCCAAAAACAGGATGGGAAAGTTGTGGAATCACACTGTACTAGTTACATAATTCCATCCTTTGTGTTAGGAACACTTCATAGGTATTAAAGGAGAAGTAAGCCAAAGCTTGTTTGGTGGTACTTCTCCAGTGGATCACAGGAGTGCAGTTTGTTTTGCACTACTGTGACCCGTTTTCAGCAGACAGCGAGCTGAAGCACTGTCAGCTGACATCACAAAGCCGGTCTCCCGGCTCGGACAAAATCGTGACAATGAAGTCTGGACCGGCACCAAGCTCAGCCTCTCAGTGAGCCACAGAAAGCCTGAGACAGCCGCTCCCGCCCCTCCGCAGCCCAACGCTCCAGTGAGCGAGGGGGGGCAGAGCAGAGAGCCCTGAGAACTGAGCAGTCAGTGGTGTTTGATCGATCGGTTCTCAGTGTTAAAGCCGCCGGGGGACAGATGCAGCATCAGACCTATGCTGCATCCATCTAGGTAAGTATGATTCTACATTAAAGAAAAAGTCCATACCTCTCTTTTAAATCTTTGGATTTACACGACTGAAGATGTGAATTGTTGTCAAAATGCAAAGGTAGAGATATTAAAATAGCAATATAAGTGGAAGACAGATGGTGCCAAAGGTTCCCACCCCAGTTCATTGATGGTGGTTCCAATTTATTTATTTCAGGTGCTTATATAGCGCCGTCAATTTACACAGCGCTTTACACATACAGTATATTATACATTCACATCAGTCCCTACCCTCAAGGAGCTTACAATCTAAGGTCCCTAACTCACATTCATACATATACTAGAGCCAATTTAGACAGGATCTAATTAACCTACCAGCATGTCTTTTGGAGTGTGGGAGGAAACCGGAGTACCTGGAGGAAACCCATGCAGGCACAGGGAGAACATGCAAACTCCAGGCAGGTAGTGTCATGGTTGGGATTCAAATCAGCAACCCTTTTGCTGCCAGGCAAAAGTGCTATCCACTACACCACTGTGCCGCCAATATGATGATGACTACCCCTTTCACACCTCTAGTGAACCAGTTATCCTTTCTGTCCAAAATGTGCAACTCACTGTTCTCAAAAGAATGTCCCTTTTCCTCAAGGTGTTGGAAAACTGCTGAATCCTGATCTGTAGAATTTGCCCTTCTATGTTGGCCCATTTGTATCTTGAGAGATTTCTTAATCTCCCCAATGTACAGATGTTTGCAATCCTCATTAGATTGCACTGCATATACCTAGTTACTTGTGTTTGGGTGTTGAGTCTTGGGTGTTGGACAATAACATCTGCCTCTCCATTGTGATTGGATTAAAGTCAGCTTGTACAAACAGGCATAAAAGAGACCATCTAAATCATAAGGGAACAACCATGCCTTCAGCGCCATCTCTTTTCCACATACAATGCCATTTAACACTTACCTTGGCGTTTTGACAAATTCAGACCTTCAGCCATGTGCAGACTTCCTGACACCAAAGATAGGACTATGTAAGTAGAACAGGGTGGTTTCACACCTTTCACACCTCCCATCTTGTTCTTGGACAATCAAAATCTGACTTGATACACTCCATGGTGATTGGATTAAGGTCTCGGTGCTACCTGTGTGGATATAAATACTGGGGTATATTCCCAACATTCATTGGATTTGGAGAAATGGCTTGGTTAAACTACGAAACATCTTAAATATTACAGAACAAGTCTAGTTTAAGGTGACTAAGTACTACTAGATATACCATGAGCTGGAGAAATGAGAACCTTCACAGAAATATCAGGAACTAAATGATATAAACTAAACTACCCAGGTACACTCTCCTTCCCCCCCCCCAGAAAACAAAATGAGGGGAAAAAGTTGATAATTTTTATTTTCAAACAAATATAAAATCCCTTAAAATGTAGAGTTTCTGTTTCAACAAATTACCAACAAACCTGGTAATTTCACAGCAAAATCTATTTTGTCCAAAATCACTGCTCTCATACCTAGTTAAAGCTGAAAGGAGAAGTATAGCCAAAGCTTTTTGGGCTTCTCCTAGGGATCACAGGAGTGCAGTTCGTTCTGCACTCCTTCTACCTATTTTTAGCCAATAGGGGGCTAAAGCCTGCTGTTGGCGGACACCACTCTGCTGGTCCAGGTACTGGATTGGTCCTGACTTTACAGTTGGCATCCACCCAGCAGCCCATACTGGCAGCTGGCTCAGCCTCCTATTTGCCCTTTGCCCTTCCATGTGCTCCTTGTTGTGAAGGCCATTTATAGGTGGGGGCAGGGGCCATCTCTTTGTTACTAGCAATAACAGGTGAGCAGTGCTTCAACAGGGAACGAGCACTAGATCCAAAAGGTAGTCCCAAATGCACCTAGTGGGTGCACAGACCAAGACGTTCCTCAAACATCCAAATCATGAATATGTAAAGAAGGTCAGCACTCCAAAACTCCAATGCAGTACAGCTGTGACCAAGGCGGCTTGTCCCGCCGAAACGCGTCTGCTATTCCTGTATCATCTCTGCACTTATTAATAAATGTACTGCATTGGAGTTTTGGAGTGCTGACCTTCTGTACATATCTCTTTGTTACTGGTGTCAGTTTGGTCAGGGGACACATTGGGCACCTGGCATTGTGCTATGTGCTGCATGTCCAATGTGCCCCTGTGCCTTTAAGGGGCATTGGGCTACTTCCAGGCCACCTGTCCCTCATCTATCCATTAGAATGCATGTGCTTCTGTTATGTAGTCACTCATAAATTCAGCAGTGATAGGAACTGCAAGCGATATGCAGGGTGCCGTGGAGAGGCCTTGCAGCTTACGCATGCTTTTGCAAATGCGTGCTAACTAAACTTCTGTTTTTTACGCATAGCATTGGACAGGCTGATTCGGTTGGAATGCGGACTGGTAGGTGAGTTGAGCTTGGAATTTTTCTCTGATTTCTGCAAGCCACTGGGAGACTGAGAGCAAGCCCCTCCCACCCCCTCCACAGCTCGGCGCTCCAGTGAGGGCTGGAGGGGCAGAGCAGAGAGCCAGTGACTCACAGTCACCGCTCTCTGCTCAGAGCACAGGGGAGAACTGAGCGATCAGCGGTCTTTGATCACTCAGTTCTCAGTGTAGAGCTGGCAGGGGACAGATACAGCATCAGATCGATGCTGCATCCACCTAGGTGAGTAAATATATTTTCTTTTTGGGAAACCCATACTTCTCAAATACAGGTATGGACTATTCTACATAATTACATTGGTCCAGTGCACAACATCCTTTGAATGGATGAGGTAGAAATCATGTCACCATCCCTGGCCTCCTAGTCTAATCAGAAAAAGGTTTTCAATTCCTTTCCATTCCTGATCAGCATATGAAGCTAGCAGCGATCACTGAATGGTATGTGTTGTGTCCCTTTCTCACTATCTGTTGTAACGCCCTAAATGACGCACCAAAGCACCACAACCACATGCATTGCAAAACACCACATGTTTTGTCTTGCAAGCCACTGGGAGACTGAGTGCCAGCCCCTCCCACCCCCTCCACAGCTCAGCGCTCCAGTGAGGGCTGGAGGGGCAGAGCAGAGAGCCAGTGACTCACAGTCACCACTCTCTGCTCAGAGCACTGGGGAGAACTGAGCGATCAGCGGTCTTTGATCGTTCAGTTCTCAGTGTAGAGCTGGCAGGGGACAGATGCAGCATCAGATCGATGCTGCATCCACCTAGGTGAGTAAACATATTTTCTTTTTGGGAAACCCATACTTCTCAAGTACAGGTATGGACTATTTTACATAATTACATTGGTTCAGTGCACAGCATCCTTTGAATGGATGAGGTAGAAATCATGTCACCATCCCTGGCTTCCTAGTCTAATCAGAGAAAGCTTTTCAATTCCTTTCCATTCCTGATCAGCATAGGAAGCTAGCAGCGATCACTGAATGGTATGTGCTGTGTTGCTTTCTCACTACCTGTTGTAACCCCCTAAATGACGCACCAAAGCGCCACAACCACATGCACTGCACACAGTTGCAGGGTATTTGTGGTGCGTCCCCATTCATCTTAAAGAGAACAATATTGATTGGCTAAAGGGCCTGCAATAGCAATGAACTCTAGCAATCACATGATCGCCAATCATTTCCACCCCCCCGGGCATTCTTGCTTTCTCCAGCAGCAGACTTGATGCAACTACTTTATCTTCAGGACACTCTCTAGCATCCCCTTGATTGACACCCATCCACTGACTCTTCTAGCTGAAGGGATAACCCTCACATGAGAGACCCCATGACACAGATCTCTCCTCACTGTAGGCAGAATCACATCCCTCCTGGTGTCTCCCTTCCATTCAGCCCTGCAGGACCTCTGGGTTCAGCTTCTCTGACTTTCAGGCCCTCAGGTTGACTACCCAAGGCCGCATGCCAACTTCTACAGAGGAGGGGCAGCCACCCCCGCCCTCCGGAACCCCCCTCTCCAGCTGAAGACCCCAAGCACATGTGCCCTTAGCATTTATACAGTTACCCATCATGCAATGAGGCACTTTCCTCTGCCAATAGCCAGGGCTGTAACAATGCCTGTGCCCTCATTTGTCAGGTTTCCTCCCACTGTCCAATATGCCTCCCTATTGGACCAGTGTGGAACATTCAGACAAGCGGAGCTGCAAATGAGCACCATGAGCAGACCTCACCAATAGATCCTGCACCCTGGTAGGCAGAGAGCATTCTAAATTTGCCTAACAATCTTCCTGGTAAGTAGAAAGACCCAAAACTATACTCTCTTCTTGCACCTACCTAAGAGGGTGCTACATACAGGAAGCATGACCTGATGCTAGAATGAAGCACAAATGAGTGTGTCAGGCAGTCTCCTATACTGTGTTTTCAGTCCTTGGCATTCTCCTTTAGCATTTCTGCAGTCTCCAGCAGTCTCCTGTAGTGAGTTCTCAGTCCATTGCATTCTCCTATAAAACATCTGCAGTTTTGGTTGTCTCCTGTAGCATGTCCTCAGTCTCTTCTACACTTTTGTAGTGCAAAGCTTACAATCTCATGCAACATATTCAGTTGAAAAGTTTTTGAAACACACTGGAAGTCTTTAATAGTCTCCTGGAAGGTGGGAGAGTGGTCTTCTAGAAAATGGCAGCAGTAAATGTGAGTTCATGGTAGGGCATCCAGATAGGCCCGAAGCAAAAAAAAAAAAATAGCAGCGCAGGGCCGCAATGACAGGGTGCCCTGGGCGGATAGGTAGGGGTTAAGGCAGCGAAGGGGTGGAGAGCAGAACTAGGGGGCGTGTGAGGGTTTTTAAGGAAGAGGCGGGGGCGGAAGGTCAGCAGAGCGGGACAGAATAGGAAGTCCCACCCTCCCTCCCTTTTGTTTGGAGCTTATTCTTGGTTTTTTTTTATGTATTATAGGGCTTGTTGAACAAAGGGCGGTTGGGGTCTCAGGAGGCCGGTCAAGTTGGTCTGGTTGGGGATCCATCGTAGGTATGGAGTCCTCAGTGGTGGGCAGTTACTCAGGGTAACTGAAAAGAAGGAAGGTACCTGAGCCGGCGTTGTGCGGCTGGGAAGTACTACTAAGAAGATTGGTAATATGGGGCCTCCTGGGATTCCACTGGGGCTAAAACAGTTTTTGGTATTGTATTGTGTTAACGTTTTATAATGGTTGTTAAATAAAACGGCCTAACGGCCAATTTCCTCCATACGGTGTGCTGTGTCTTATTTATTAGGTTTAAGTATACGCATCAGGTCTACCATGGTCATGTTGCTGAATTAAAACTTCTTTTACAAAGGATTTTATTAATATTCAATCCAACAGATGAGATCAACAGTTAGATGGTTACATGGCATAATAAACGAGAACAAAGCAAAAGGTAAATAATAAAAAAAAAAAAGAAATGCATAAGAAAATTATGCAAGTTCCGTACGTGACATCCCGTATCAGCAAAAGTCCAAATGTCACTATCTGAGGCATCCTGGGGATCCAGATTACACTGCATGGTACATGAAAATGAAAATGTTCAAACACAGATCTTAAAGTAGCTAGACATAAGACTTTCATTGTCGATAAAACCCAGCCACATACACTTTCATTGGGCCACACCCACATTACAATGCGGGCACCACCTATGTGATGTTAGTGGTGTAGTGGGTAGCACTTTCACCTAGCAGCAAAAGGGTCACTGGTTTGAATCCCAACCACGACACTACCTGCCTGGAGTTTGCATGTTCTCCCTGTGCCTGCGTGGGTTTCTTCCGGGTACTCCGGTTTCCTCCCACATTCCGAAGACATGCTGGTAGGTTAATTGGCTCCTGTCTAAATTGGCCCTAGTATGTGTATGAATGTGAGTTAGGGACCTTAGATTGTAAGCTCCTTGAGGGTAGGGACTGATGTGAATGTACAATGTATGTAAAAGCGCTGCGTAAATTGACTGCTCTATATAAGTACCTGAAATTAATAAAATAAAATATTAGCAGATGCCTACTTTTATCCATGGCAAGAGCTTGCAACCAAACTTAGATATTTCTCATATTTTTGCTAAATGTGTATTTTATATGATAAAGTATCTACCTTTCAGCTAAAAATAATTGTGGCCAGTCAGATAAATATTGAAAGTGTATTACTTCAGTAATTACCTAAATAAATAAAAATGTGGGTGACCTCTTCTATTACAAAGCAGTACCTTCTGAATATCTACCAGCAGAGGTCACTGTCTGCATACGTTATTTTTAGGAGATCTGCTAATAAAAATAGAAAAATATTTTGTTACATTGCACCTGTTTTATCAGACTTTAATATTAAAGAAATGAAGGTTCACACTACTGTGATGCGTTTTTAAAGGCAATTGAGGTGCGATTATGCAGTGCAACTTTTAAATGATTTTGACACGATTTTACTCTTGTTTATTATTATTATAGAGGATTTATATATCGACAACAGTGTGTACAACTATTTACAATATAAATAGAGACAATACCGTTTAATGGCCCATACACACGATCCGAAAATCGGACAAAAAATACCGCATACGATGCAATCGTACGATAATTGGATCGTTAGTACATAGCTTACGAGAGCCGATCATGACAGTTCATCCAATAATATCCGATCAGACAAGCATGAAAATTTTGATCGCATGATACCAGATCGTACGATTTTCATTTAATCAGTACAGTTGTTGTCCAAAAATTCAATACAAATACACTACAACACATGACATCACTTCAGATTTTTTATTCTGTTGTACGAGAATTGTCGTGACTTTAGTACACTCCTCCGATTCGATCCGAGATTAGCATGCAAAAAAAAAAAAAAAAAGATCCGTCGTCCGATTTTCAGATCGTGTGTACGGGCCATTAGACAAGAGGGTTTGGAAGGCTTTGCTCTTGAGACCTTACAATCTAAAAGGGAGGGGCAAGTGATACAAAAGGTGGTAATTATGAAGGAGGAGATGATGGAGAAAGTAAACATTTGGTTGTTAGGTAGAGGTGGGAAAGGCTTCCCTATAGAGTTTCCAGTCATCTCCTAAAGGCGGATAGAGTAGCTGAAGAAACTGGGGAGTTCCAGAGAATAGGACCTGAACATTGCAGCTTGAAGACCAGGCCTTTTCTGGAACTTTTTGTTTAAAAGTTTAAATCAGTATTTTTTGCTAGAAAATGACTTAGAACCCCCAAACATAATATATTTAGTTTTTTTGCAGAGACCCTAGAGAATAAAATGGCGATTGTTGCAATATTTTATACTAAAAGGGGGGACACATTTTGGGACTTTAAATGAGACACACAGGGTAGGGGGAGAGGTGGGTGCTTCCATCCCTGTTTCCTTGGAAAAAAAAGGAGGAGAAGTTTGGGACTTTGAAAGAGGCACAAGGAGGGGACCAGATGCATGATCAATAATAAATGGATTGTTTATTTAGAAATATATAAACCACATATGTGTGGGTCAAAAAATAACATAATAAAAGCAGCACAGTAACAAAATTGTACATCAGAAAGGAGGCACATGAGCCAGTGTTACTCCACATAAAATAGGTACTGTACAGAGTTACATCACATAAAAAACTCCTTAATCATTAAAACCATATATACATGCATCTGTGTAAGCTCTACATGTTTCGGGGATTGTACCACTTCGTCAGGTGTGGATGCATGCAGGATACAATATCTATAAAAGAAAGAATTGGCAATGCGTGTAAGACTCATAAGATCTATTAATGGTCCTCATTGCTGAGGAATGTGTTTATGCATATCCAAAGGGATTGGGGAGAAACAGGAAGGGGGGACAACCCAAAAGGGAGGTCAAACGCCCCCCACTTACATAGTGCAGGGACCCCAAGTGGCAGCTGACAGTCAATGGAGCAGACCAGATCCTACTGGGAAAAAGGGCCGGCTCTATATAGCCCCAGGGTCCCGCCCCCAGCATCACACTGGTCAGGCTCAGAAATTATGCAGGTCCCTGCACTACACCCCTTCTTTTAGGGATCTCCACACTGTTACACATACAGGTATTTACGGACTTATCTTTCACTTCACCACGGCACTTTCACTGCTGCTATATTACTCTAACTCTTTCAGTCCTAGTTCCTGGTTTTCCTTGCTCTAGATTCTTTTATGAACACTTTCTTATCCCCCTCTTTTTCACCCCTAGTGTTGTGCACCTGCCCCTGGTGGCTGCCTTTCTTCTCTTTTTTTTTAATCACTTACCTTAGCTCCACCATGTAATCTTACGGCATTTTCTATTTATTATAACACAGACACCTCATACTTTATTAATTTGCAATCTTTCCATATTGCTTTATTGATCACTTGGAGCCTTGGGCACACACTATAACTACTCTGTCAGTACAGGTGGCCCATCCCTCTGGTCAATTGGGGGCCTGCCTGGCCCTAGGACTCCCGCCCCCTCAGCTCCTGGTGTGAACGGGTTGGGTGTGGCTTTTGTTCGCCCTATCAGCCTATCTATAGAGAATTTGAGTCCACATGTAAGTGTGTGGGGGGGGGGGGGGGTGTTTGACCTCCTTTTTGGGTTGTCCTCCCCCTTCCTGTTTCTCCCCAATCCCTTTGGATGTGCATGAACACATTCCCCAGCAATGGGGACCATTAATAGATCTTATGAGTCTTATGCCTCGTACACACGGTGCAAGGTCGTACGACCGAATGCCCCAAATGTATGTTGGCTGTTGTATCTCGGGTACTGACATGCACTAAACGATCGTACGACCAAGCCGTACACTGTTGGTCTACAAACCACCTCCAAAAACGTAATTTCCACTTTGTGAGATTGGTTTACCAATTTTATCGGAAACCTTCACTAAGATACAAGTCAGATTTTAAGCATCCTCTGCAACAAAAATGTAATTTTTGTTGAAATACTCCCTATGGGTTAATTACTTCTAAAGGGATGCAGACACTGGAACATTTCTCATCAGAACACTGAGAGTAGATCAGTTAGTTATAATGAACCAGACCCTCCCATTCAAAATCAGTCTGCAAAGGTCATGGTGAAACAAAGAGCTATTTCTTCACCACAGAAACAGGTAGAAATGTGCAACAAAAGTTGTTAACATCCCAACCCAAAGGGGATTGTTTTCAACAAAGGCAGAGCTACTCTTTAAAGCAAGGCAAAACAAAAACATCTCTGCAATATATGCTCATCTCGCCATGCTTTATCCCTTTAAACACACTGTAAGTACAGAAAAGAAACCGCTTCCCATTTTTACAGAAAAGAAACTGTTGATGTTCAAGAAATTTAGTGTGCTACTAATTTCCTTTTTTGACACGAGAACACGTGTTTTTTTTACTCTGAATTTCAAACACCCCAACTTACAAGCGAGCCGTACACCCCGTTGTCTCTGTATGATAACCTAAAGCTGTCATACAGATGCCTCTCAGTCCCATGATACCTACACCTGCTCAGGATGCAACATTTTGAAGGAGACATCACATTACAGTTTTCTGTTCCACCAGTCCAGCTAGACTCAACCACTCATCTTCCAGTGACAGAGCGGGTCCTGCCGGGAAACCAGTGCAGGCCCAATACGCACACATAATTAACTCTTCTGTACAATATGGCTGGGTCCCTATGGTCTCCGCCATGCGGATCCAGTCTCGGTTGCTGGAGCACCGACCACTCGGGGGTTAGGACATTAACCGCTCTGCTCATTATACATGAGACCCATCACCCCTGCCGGCACCACTCTTCCATTGCCTGGCTGTCATATCATCCTCCTCTTGTGCTTGTTGCCCCTAGCAACAGTTTGTCACCACATCACCCTGTGTGTGTGCCAAAGCCCTGCTCTTCCATACGCGATTACCACCATGCACCCCATTAAGTAACTTCAGACCAGACATAACAAAGTTTCAAACATTTTACTTGAATAATGCAAGATTCAGGGTTTTACTTCAATGAAGTATTAAATATAATAGGTAAAAGATGCGTATGCAACCAACATGTTTTGAGGGTTAAAAAAATGCTGCCTTTACTAGGGCTTAGAATATATTGATGAGAATGAAGATTCGACTCAATGAATATGTGGTGGAGAAAATAAAACTTATATACTGTTGTGTATTTATACACTCCACAGAAGCTGCTTTTGTCAGATGTTTCAACCTACCCACCAGAACCACACCTCTTTGAGGACAACAAGGTCCTGGACCTCCTAGAGCATAGAGCAGGACCAAAATCGGCCACAGAAAGGTCTGCATGGAAATAGGAATATTCTCCATAGGTATTTTTTAGGTTCTAAACAATACAGTTGGGTTCTAGCAATGCTCCCAGATGTAAGTTAATGGTTGTGTGTGCATGTGTGTAAGTGATATATATATATATATATATACAGTTAGGTATATATATATTTGGACACAGGCACAATTTTAGTTTTTTTCAGGTATTTACCAAAACATATTCAAGCTATAGTTAT
>BLSH010138632.1:1199025-1224693 GCA_018402905.1 Glandirana rugosa
AACTCTTAACGTAGTGATTTCCCAATTCCTGAGGGACATTCACGTCTGTTCCGACTTCAAACTTGAAATTTATATAAAATTGGATCCGGGTCAACATTCTTGACATCTTGGAACCGAGCAAATCCACTATTTCCTGAGGTCCGAAAATGACACACTCTAGACGTATTAAAAGGGTATAAGAAACCATTCAGAATAAGTGTTTCCAGCCCCAAGAGACTACTTTTTGATGGCATGGAAGTTGGGAGGTGCAGGCTACCAAGTCAAGGGTGCTCAGTGCAGGTAGTGGCTACCTTGTGTTAAGCCAGAGAGGTCTTTGTGAATAAGACTTACCAAAGAATATGGGAAAATTATGCAGATCTCACACAGTAAAAGCCTGGAGTCCTTTATCACCTAAACGAGCCAAGGTTCTACAGTTCTTACAACTGGGCCTAGGTTAAAATATATTTAAAGTTCAAACTTCAGCCTTGTCTGCACTTACAGGGAGTCCTTAACCCTTTAGTGATGCAATTCTCAATAGGCTTGCATGAATTTGTATACCTGCCAGGAAACCATTGTTCCCTATGTGGCATTGCTCATGTTCCTCATCTCTATCAAGGCCTCACTTCTATCCTACAGAAATGGCTACACTCTGCAATCTGAAGATCATATTTCTGGTTGCTGCAACCTCTGTGAAAAAGGGGTGTCAGAGCTGCAGGCTTTGTACTCAAGGAGCCTCACCTAAGCGTTCTACCCGGACAGTATAGTCCTAAAACTCCAGACTACCTTTATCCATGTGATGTCTTTCTCCTTCGACTTTAACCAGGAAGTTTGTTTACCATCTTTCTTGGTTGAGTGAGAGAACCACATCCCCTGGATGTTGATCTAACCTTGGTGACCTGCTTGGCAGCTACCTTTTCATTCAGGAAAGCTGAAATCTGTACTTTGGTTCCAGCGTGGCTTAAGGCAGGGCCAATCAGCATTAACATGTACAGTCATATCCTAGATTAAGACAATTAAAAGAGCGTACTCTCCACAAGACCTTCCTGTTTCGGATGACTTGAGAGCACATTCAACTAGGGCAGTGCCAGCTCAGTGCAAAGCTCAGTGCTGAGGGTCTCCTGAGGCTATTTGCAAGTCAGCAATATGGTCCTCCCAGGAAACACCTTTATTACACTTTAAGTGAACCCGGCTCACGACAGTAAAATTTGGAAAATCCATGGTGCATAATTGCGCTTCTGATCATTACAAAATTTTTCTTGCACCCTCCCATATGGCGAGTTAGGTCCCATGTGTATGCTGCCATGATGCACCAGGAAAACGGAAAATTGTATACTCACCTTTCCGTAATTTTCCTTTCCTGGTGCATCTTCATGGCAGCATACAGATTCCTGCCCAAATTGGTGAGAGTTACAGAGAATGCTGTGAGCCGGGTCTGTCTTTGATTTATAGTTAACCAGTCCTATCATGTTGTGAGGGCGGAGCCACAACCCACGTGTATGCTGCCATGAAGATGCACCAGGAAAGGAAAATTACGGAAAGGTGAATATACAATTTTCCGTTATATACAATACATATACAGTATATTATACATATGTAGCACCCTCCTAGATAGGTGCTACATATTAGATACTGTAAGTTAGAATTAGTTGTGTTTTGATAGATTCAGTCACCACATTGTAGTCAGTTTGGCTGTATTGGTTTGGTAGGTAAAAGCATATTCTGCTCACTGTAATCAGTGAAGCTGTAATCTGCTAGTCGTGTCTGCTAAGTGTGTTCAGTTTCTGCCAGTCTGGACTGAAGCTTCCCCTGTATTCAGGAAACTTGAGATGTTTCTGGATGATAGGTGTGGAGCTATGCAGATGGCAGCATTCATTTTGATACAGCCCTGGTCTATCCCAGAGAGGCAGACTCTGATGGCATGCTGGGAGACTGTATATATTTTATGAGTACACTGAGCCAAGGGTCTTTTCTCAGTGTCGACTAGTCTAGCTCGGGTGGCATGCTGCCCTCCCAGGCAGAAGCTGCTGTTTATGATATCTCAGGTGGGCGATTTGAGGGACTTGAATGCTGAGACCCAGGTGCTAAAGATAGCTTACTGAGGGGGGCTCTGAGGAAGTTAGCATTGATTGGCTAATGAGCCAGCGTGGCGTCATCACGCATGTGGCGTCTTTCTTGGTACCGCAGCTCGTATGTATGTGCAAAGGGAGAAGTGATCGTTGAACATAACCTGAACCAAGGGACGCAGATGCCAATGTCTTACGAACTTGAACGGATTTTATTCAAACAGCACATCCAAATGGAACAGGTGATGGTCATACTAATGAGATAGTGAGATCTCTCCTATGCACCTTGATTAATCCCATACCTGTATTTCTGCCTTGACTGGGACACCTCACTGCACCTAGAGGGTAATTTGGTTGGCTACCAGCCTTGATCTATCTCACCTAGAGGAGTACCAGCCCTTTGTCCCCCCCTGACGGAGGTATTACTTGCCATTGGACTGTATTAATACCCATATTGCAAACCTGCACCCAAGTAGGGCCTCCTAGGCAACTCCTCATACCTGCCTGCCCTCATCTGACACATTGTCACATGGCATACTCAGTCCTTGACTGGATACAGGACTAGTACCTTTTGAAGTTTTTCTTGAGCCTTGCCTCTAACTGCCTCAGCTGAGGATCTGTGCAACCTCTATCCCTGGAATCCAATCATCTGAGTACTTAATGAGAGTTCTTGGCTGCGTGTATGGGTGTGTGTATGGGTATGTGCTCGGCTGCAAATCCTGATCTTAGACAAAGTTGGCTTTTTATTTTTTAACAAGTGTTTGGTGAAGGCAAAATGTATTGCTATTCTTGTATTGTGCTATTTCCTTAATAAAGTGTTGTTTTTTTACTTAACCGTAGAGTTCCACTTATGTGACTTTCTTAGTCGACGCGGTGTCCTTTTTCTATATGATTGAGGGGGGCTATCTGCTGGGAAGGTTTCGCTTGGAAGTTGGATGGACTGAGTACAGGCTCTTGAGGGATCTTGGGGACCTTTTTCCCTTTACTACCCCTCTGGTACTATATAGTCAGACACAAGTCTTTTAAAAAGAGGACACTGACTGATGTCCTGAAGAGCTCTGTCCACCTAATTTCCTCCTTAAAGAGACTCTGCTCTTGTGGTTCTAACTACTACTAACCTGGAGTCTACTGTTTGTTTCAAGCCCGGACTTCAATATAGCTTAGCCTGAAGAATAGCAAAGTCTTCAGTTTTACATAGGTTTTCTTTTTGGAGTATCCCACCACTACCCTCAACCCTACCCAAGTTCTTCAAAAATAAAAGAAAAACACAAAACAACATCCCCTAGAGTAGTTATTGAAGAAACGTATGAAGGAGTGTGCCTGGCTGTGGGGCAAAGCCTATGGGGGAAGACCTAGACAGTAATTGCAGCTCCTACCATAGCGCTACAAAAACATCTGAAGCCTTTCTTATAGCATAAAATGATCAGAACACAAACTATGATTACCAGATCAATGTTTATTGCAGATAAAAAAACAGGTTTAATCAATTTTCACCAGATTACTATGTTCCACAATCACCTAAAGTAGAGGCTATGTGGGTGATAATATCCATGTCATCTTTTAATTTCCCCTAAACAATGATGACTGGAACCCAACAACTAGTTATTATTAATAAGTCCCAGCACAATGATACATAGAATTACTCTAGAATTGTCCATCATTGTCACCATGTTACAATTTTCTTCTCGCTGACCAGCTCCCCATATGGTGAAGCGGAATCGGGTGGTAGAAGAGCAAGATAAGTCGGGGTCTCAGCTCCTTCGTCTGGAGACTTGGGGGCCTTGGGACCAGCCATATCAGTCCTCACCCAACCTGGACAGCAGGCATTCAGGACAATGCCCTCTCCTTTCCGAGTCTCCTTTAGCTGTCGAGCTTGGATCCTAGATAACACGGTCACTCCTATTTTGGATGTTCCGTAAGCACTATCTGACCATCCTTGATCTTTGTGGATTCCCTTCTTGGCATCTTCCACAAACTTCTCCATTAGTTTCACTAACTCTTCCTCAGTGATGGTGTCACTGCGAAATTTTTCCTGCAGTTCGGGGCTGCACTTTACAAGAGACATGGAGCTCATCATGCTGGAAACATTGACAACTCGCCCTAAAAGAGAACAAAAGTCTTTGATTGGTAATGAAAGCTTTTAGATAACAAAAACAGTTTTAAAGCTAAACTCCAGCGTACAGTTGTGGACCCCTACTGCAAGGTTAAATGCTTGTTAAATCTAGGGGTACAGATATCAAGAGTAATACTTACCTTATTCCTGGTTCCAGCAGGCTTTCTCCATCCATGCATCCAGCACTGCTGCGTCTCTAAGGTGGTCTCAGCCATGGTCGCATGCTTGCCTCCTCTGCATACAAGCAGGGTAATAGCCCTGTGCTACATGATAACACTAACAGCCCGGGGCATCAGAAAGTAGAGGACAGTGTGAAAGCCGACCAGACGAGGCAGTAAGGTAGGTAACACAGCTTCTTCTGATACCCCTACAAATAACAAGCATATAATTCTTGCAGTTTGGGGGGGGGGGCATTGCAAGGGTATTCATTTACAACCCCAGAATTCAGCTTTAATCCACAGAAGGACACATTAATGTACAATTTTGAAACCATTGAGACCAAACTAGGCTATATCACACATATTTATTGAGCTAGTGGGAATGATTTTCTATTGTCATCATTGAAGAAAGCTATACTCCAGCTGCAGTATTTTAGAAAACCTACAATTCTTGTACTTTGTGTTAGTTTTCCAGATTGCTCTCCATGATGCCGTGACACTTAGGCCCACAGAAACTATGCATTTTGAAATTACACTCCCTCAGCCAATACTTCAGTAAAAACCATGCCCTGGTATTCAATGGCCACATACTGGCAGTAGAGGTTCTAGCATTTCACAGTTAAATAATATTGGGGTGGGGTTGGACACCAGCAGTAAGATTGTAATTTTTATCTGGGGAAAAATACCAACCTTATAGTCTCCTTCTGTTTAAAAACATTGGCAACAAGCACCATGTTTATCCATTTTCTAAATACCAGCAGTTGGCAAACCTAACCAGCAGTGGTGGTCTTTTTTTAACTAGAAGTCATTGTTTTCTAGCTTGGGCCTAGGACTGAAGGGTCACAGGGACACATAGATTGATTTGAACACTAAGACAGGTACTTGGAAGCACCACAAATTGCTTTAGACTTGGGTCAGTTCCTAAAAGACATACAGCAATCATGTCACAACCTCGCTGTTCTATTTAAAATGCTGATGATACTGCCTCAGTGACGGATAGCTTGTGGTTCAAGTGGCCACCAACAGATGAATGCCCACATCATTTGCCCATATGACATTAACCATCTGCATTAAAATCCTACCACTGTGGGACAATGTGGTCTCTGGTTCTCTCTGTGATCCTATACTCAGACTTTTCTACTCTTAGCCCTGCCAGTGTGGTTCCTGCCCGGCCCCATATAGCTTGTATATAGACTGTTTATTCTTCTTTGCTTTTGTATTTGCTGTATTGTGGTTATTCTAGTTTCCTTGTTTATCTGGGTTAGATCTCATTTGTTCATCTTTACTGCTACTTTGGTTATTTTTGTACAGTTTTAAAATTAACACTTTTACATCGTGTCTGTTAAGTTACTCATTGATTTAAGTAATGGTTTCGCCAGCCTCATCTCAAAATATCACCCAGACCATCCCCTTCGCACCACGCAAGACCTCCTCCTCTCTAGTTTCCTTGTCACCCCCTCCCATGTTTGTCTCCAGGACTTCTCCGGAACCTCTCCCATCCTCTGGAACTACCTACATTCCTCCCTGCACAAACTCTTCAGTTTTAAAATAAACACTTTTACATTTTGTCTGTTAAAGTTCTCATTTATTCCCACCCTCTGGAACCTACACCAGTCCATCTGGCTATCACCTACTGTGTGGCTTCAGACAATCCTTAAAAACTCATCTCTTTACAGAAGCCTGTCTCACCTCTACCTACTATATATTTCTCCATCAACTCATCCCCTACAATTATTACCTTTTATATCACAAATCCTACATAATAATCTTAATAATAATGGTATGGCTATTGCTATATAATGTCATAAACCTACCCAGCATTTATAATTACATGTGAAACGCAAACACCTAAATCAAATTACTATAAAATGTGTCATGGCAAATATTGCATAAGATTGGGCAGTGTGGAAGCAACAACATTGTATGTGGGCTACCTTGCACATAAGCTAGAGTTTGCATACTGCTTTCCTAGATACAGATTCTCGTCACATTGATTACACAAGCTTCGGACACAGACTTTTCTAACATCTACGCATCTGTACAACCTAAGGAGACAGCATATAAGATAAAACCCAACTTACCATTTGGTTTAATAAGTGGCAACAGCTCGTGGCAAACATCTCTTGTGGCAAAAAAGTTGGTTTTCAGTGTCACTTCAGCTTGTGTGCCAAATGGGGTTGTGTCTGCAGCTGGAAATTTGAGAATGAGAAGTGTATTAGAAAATAGAGCTGGCAGTACTAAGCACTTATAGGAAATGTTCACCCTTATAACATCCATGCAACACTTTTGGTTTCAGTCTTATTTTCTCCTTTATATTTGGCTACCTATATATCCATTCCACATCTATATACTTTGCTCTGGCTTTGCACACCAGGGCTGGGACAAGGGGTGGGCAATTTTGCAGGGATTGGGGGGGGGGGGGGTGCGTGCAGTTTGGCATCTTTGCCCTGGGCGCTGGATGACCTTGTCAGGCACACTGTTGCACACTGTCTATTTATCCAACTTTTGCTAGTTGAATGATCTACAGCATATGTATTGTTAATGGCATCTGACAAAACTGGTCCTGTAGTATACCTGTGTGCTTGTTTGACTTTGGCGGAGCCAATAGAATGTGAGATGTCTTCAAGGAAATGACTGACACTAATGGTTCTATGTACTCTGAAGTTACTGTGTTACATGCTGGTACCCTATAAATACAAAAATAAAAAAATAACTTCTAATGTGCATTCTCTTTTTCTGGAACTCCGTACTAAATTCTTTTTTCTTAGTCTCCTGTTTTTGAGACAACAACTTTATGTAAACCCATCACAAAGCAGGGCAATTCAAAGCATGTGTGCCCTGAAGAAGTTAATCGACACAATGCGTAGGACTATGCCTAGGTGATGTCATGTGTGGGGGAGGAGCTCAAACGTGCACTAGGATCCGCTAGGCAGCGTCATTGATTACTGCCAGTGCTGTCTTTGCGGTGCACAACTTGTACACGTGATTGATGTGTGGGTGGTTTTATCTGTAGTTCAATAAAGTTGTTAGCTTATGGGAAGCACTATGGGACCACTCTATGCTTTTTTTTCTGAGCTGTTAATACCCCAAGACTTGATACTGCAAGTGCTATTTCCTGGCTACCATTTAACCATTTAACCCCTGAGGGTTTTGGTCTTATTATATATATATATAATGTCCAGAGCTGTTTCAAATGCCACTTTATGCATTCAAATACCTCCATAGACCCAGTCTGTCCAGACATTATGATCACCTGCTGATTTGGCACCATCCATAGACAGCTTAACCGACCGGCTCATAATGCAGCGGCAGGTTGGCTCATTCAAATTGCCGTAGCTGTATGGCAGTCGCGGAAATGTGTGGTGGGAGCACGCAATCTCTGTCTAGCAAGGGAGCCAATCAGAAGGTGGTCCGCCGGCCATCCGTGATCGCTCCCGAGATACTGCAGAATGGGGATCTGTGTATGTAAACAAACAGATCCTCGTTCTGATAGGGGAGTTGAGTGAGATCATCTGTTCCCAGTGTTTGGGAAGCGTGATCTCTCTCCTCCCCCCGTCATCCCACATACAGGTAGAAACACCACAGAGGGAACACATTTAACCCCTTGATCGCCCTTAGTGTTAACCCCTTCCCTGCCAGTGACATTTATACAGTAATCAGTGGTTATTTTTAGCTCTGATTGCTGTATAAATGTCAGTGGTCCCAAAAATGTGTCAAAAGCGTCCAATCTGTCCACCACAATGTCGCAGTCCCGCTAAAAATCTGCCATTGCTAGCTAAAAAATATAATAACATAAAAATGCCATAAATCTATTCCCATTGTTTGTAGACGCGATAACTTTTGCACAAACCAATCAATATACGCTTATTGGGATTTTTTTTACCAAAAATATATAGAACAATACATTCGGTCTAAACTGAGGAAGAAATTTGTTTTTTTACATTATTTTTTTTTGGATATGTATTATAGCAAAAAGTTAAAAAAATATATATTTTTTTTCAAAATTGTCGCTTTTTTTCGTTTATAGCACAAAAAATAAAAAACACACAGGTGATCAAATACCACCAAAAGAAAGCTCTATGTGTGAGAAAAGAGGGCACCCATTTTGTTTGGGTACAGTGTCGAAATTGTCAGTTAAAGCGACGCAGTGCCATATCGCAAAAAGTACTCAGGTCAAGAAATGGGTAAATCCTTCCAGGGCTAAAGTGGTTAAAGTGTTACAAAACCCAGGACCCTGCATTCACTATATCTGGTTCCCACAGTACACAGAACATAGAAATGCAATTATTTTAGTAAATAAAAACTGCTAAATACCTTTTCTCATCAGCAGTATATAGCAGTCTTGTGACTTCTATCGGTGCCTGATTAAAGCTTGTAGGAGGAATTTTCATACTGCACTGAGCTGTCCTATCAGTATGCAGGAACACTGACCCTCTGTCTGGACAGTGCTGATTGGCCTTGTACTGATCACATGCACTCTCCCAAGAAAAAAAACTCTCTAGCAATACACACCAAACTGAGCATGTATAGCCTGACTCCAAAGGCTCTGTCTTATGTGGACATGTTTTGGAGACAGAAGGGGAGGGTCTGTGGATACAGTATCAAGCAGCCTTTTTACACAATGCAGAGGATTAACCCCTTAGGATCCACAGTGAGTATAACAAGCATGCTTTACTGTATATACAGAATGATTTTACTCTTCAATAAGACACAGAAGTTTAATTCAAAGCAATTTAACTTTAGATAATTACATTTCAAATGATGTTTTCCAGTTGTTGGAAATGTGTAAGGCAGGTCATAGATTTTGCGATATTCCCATGGTTGCAGGAAAGAAAATCACTTGTTTCTCTCTGCAACACAGTCAGTGTTCATGGGGGATCGCGGGTACAATGCCAGACTCCTAGAGACTCTCAGGATAGCTGTCTTCCTGTACCTCCAATACAGGGAGCTTTTTACTTGAGAGCAAAAAGATGAATTAACTACGAGAGTGTTCACTATCGCCTTCATAGTTCATTGAGAACAACAAGCCATCAGTCACAATGCCTGACAGTATTTGTAGTCTATTCATTCACAGGAAGCTGTAAATGAATGATGTGACCGCGTGGCTGCGCTGTTTTACAGTTGTGACATTGTGAGCAGGGAGAGGATCCCCCGTCCACTGTCACAAGGATGGGAGATCGGGGGGGGGGGGTGTAGATGCTAGAAAATGTTACATGTCCCACCCTACAAACGGGTGTCACATGTTCCAAAAGTGAACTTATTCATTAATGCAAGGTGATAGTCTGTCCACTAAGGGGAGAATTGGAGGTAGCACACTAAGGATGTCACATTATAAGAAGATCTAAAGTAAAATTGGTGTTTGAGGAAATCACGATTGCACAGATCTAAAAGGAGTGGTGATTCAACTGTGAACTGTTTGGCATGGACTACCTTGTATTTACTACTGCACTTTGCACATTGACTGTGGAATGTACTTCATATAGTATATTTGTGATACTCAGCAAATTTGACACATAGTAGGTATAGTTTAGTGCTGCACTCAAGGTAATTAATTATCATTTTTTTTAATTTCATTGTTATTGGTATCATATCATACAAAAGAACATTTTAGGGTATATATCCAAATATCTGTAAAGATATAGAGTATCCTGAACTGGTGTTTCATAGGGTTGTTAAACAATAATTACAAAATCCTTAGACATAGTCGTTAAGTTTGAGGTATTACAACCCATGCAAATTGTTACCTAGATTATTAAAGGGAGGAGAAAGCTTTTAAAGGTATAATAAAGTTATGTAAGTATAAAAGAACTAATAAATAAACTACATGTATGTATTGTCATATAAACTTGACATGGTAGTTAAGGATATACAGTACATGGAAAAGAAATAAAATCAACAAACTGGGTGACAATGGTGCAGAAGGTGACATTTTCAAAAGCCTATTCATACACCATCTTTTCAACAAATTTAATTAATACACAAACATTGGAATGGTGGAGCCAACTTTCCCATGTGGAGTGGAACATATTACATTTATGTTGTCTACAAGTACATTGTAAGTTGACCCTATGGACAATATCATATGTCAGGTGCCAGGTGACCTCCACTGATAATATATTGATGGCCTAGCAGCAGCTTGTCACCATAGTCTAGTAGGTATGGGGGTGCAGCTTAATTCCTATATTTAATAGTGTTAATTGGGGAGTAGGGGAATTTAGAATATCTGTAATTCCAGGGTGAATATGATATCGTAAAAGCTCTTAGGCCCCTTTCACACGGACGGATAGAATCCAGCTTTTAGCTGCGGATAGATGAAGTTATCTACCGCAGCTATACTGTGACAATGCTTTCCTATGGCCCCTTTCGCACTCTGCATTTTGCAACGGTTTCATTACAGACGATTTAGAACGATTTGAAAAAATGGATTTGAATGCGTCCAGGAACGATGTTATGCAGCTATCTGCACATATCTGCAGCTATCTGCAGGTAAAAGCAGTGCACTGTGTCATCTACAGATAGCAACGGCAACAAGCATAGAAAATCAATAGGAAGCACTTCAGAAATGTCAAAAATTTTTCCACTGCAGCTAAACGTAGCTGCATGTAACCGTGGCAAATCGGAATGTACAAATGCAAGTAATCATTGTTATTTGGAGTCTGGCATCTGGCTTGCATTTAGCAACGGCAGAACAGCCGCCTGTGTGAAAGGGGCCTTAATGCGTCTACAGGCTCATAAAATAGAGAATAGGACCTGTTCGGCCACTGTTTCTCCAACAAGGAATGCAACAAGAAAACAATGCCTGACCGGGTTACCAAAGGAGGTGACCTCTAGATGCACAAGCTTTGAGTGTCTTTCATAAACCTAAACTGTAGAACGAGAAAAACTAGTCAACCAGCAACTCGAGGCATCCACATGTGAAAATTATTTTATATGCTACAGGGTGATTGCAAAGAGAAATGATTATGCATTTCGGCCCAAAGCCTTAGTCATAGCCAATAAAGGAGACTAAGGTTTTGGGCTGAAACACGTAAGCTTTTCTTTTGGTCATCGCTCTGTAGCAAATAAAAGAATTTTCGCATGTGACTGCCTCGAATTGCGAGGAATGGCCTGAAGAAAATTTGGAGAAACTGTAAGGAGTCAGATACAATCTCCATAGAATTTTATGTGACACCTCCTAGTGGTCTATGAATCTAGAAAGGGATAAGTTCACCTTAATGGTTGCCAGTCACTGTCTTTTCATAAAATCAGATTTGAATTCCTCCTCCCATTTACGCATAGAGGGCAATTTAATTTGTTTTTAAAATTGTGGTTTGCACATTGAAGTGCTGGTCGACCTAGTAAGGTAGGAAGGTGGGGAGCAGCATTTTAAATGTATTTTGTAATTCATTGAATTAAAAAAATGCATAATGCACAAAACAGAACCTCAACATTTCAGGACACAGTGGATGAGAGGCAATTCCTTTTGACCTACTGTGTGTCTAGCTGAATACTCCATCTGAACAGGGTCTATTACACACCGGCTCTCCTATGACTTGATTCTTTGTACACTAACCAGGCCAATTAAAGTATATGTCTCCTGCCAAGCACCCCGGCGACACCACCTCCACAGACTTATGGACCTCTCATTCTTATGCCCTGGAATTGGACTCAGTAGCCTGCTGAGTAGCTAAGGGAGCTCAGGCCTTCCACACTGGTTGACACATACAACTTGACACATGGTTAACATCCTACAGTATGGTCAGTGTTGTCACCCTAGGTCAGGAATTGTGTTACTTGTTGGATCATCAGGTGAAAATTAAGGAAAAAAAGCCAAAAAAAAGGAAGCAACCACCACAGCTAAGGATTTTAGATTAAGAATTTAGATTAAATGTTTGTTCTTGAGTTTAGATATCAACACCTAAAGTACAAGTCTTCCTTTTGTGCTGTATGTACTGGTCAGCTGCTATCAGTCAACCATTGGGAGCACAGTGTTAAATTCAGAGATACAGCAATTAAAGTAAGTATTCAGCAAATCTCATCATTTAGGCAGAAAATGTTTGATGATCCTTAATATGTGCAATGTGATGTCTGATCTGAAGAGCATTGTGAAATTCATGAACCCAAACAATCACAATTCTTTAACTCAACGTTTAAAAAATTATTATGGAAATGGAAACTTACAAAACACCTATGCTATTCTTCAAATTTAAGGACTCACCTTTGAATGCAATGCCGGCATTATTGATCAACACATCCAGCCCCCCATATTTTTCCTTAAGGAAGTCCCGCAGGCACCGAATGCTGTTCAGATCATTGATGTCCAGCTGGTGGAATAGTGGGGACAATCCTTCCTTCTTCAAAGCCTGAACAGCTTCTTCTCCCAGCTGAGTGTTCCTGGCTGTCAGATAGACATCCCCCTGGAACTGCTTACACAGCGCCCTGACAATCGCAAAGCCTATCCCTTTATTGCTCCCTGTGACCACTGCTACCCGCACACTAGACATGCTGCCTGTCACTGTGAAGGACAAAGCAAATGAATAGCACAGTGTCAACTGCAACTGGCATTTATAATGAAAGCTCCACCCCATGCATGTAGATAAGGAAGATCGTATTCTGTTACTGTCCGTAACCAAGCACTATTAATACCCTTCATGCTGCTTTATGGTAACATGCTTTTACTGCCATCTAGTGTTGTAGTAAACTGTTGCAAATTACAGTAATATTTTCCTTTCATTTTAAAATCTATTTTCTGAGATAAATCATGTTCAAAAGTAAAACATTATTTGCCCTCCTAAAGAGTCAGTCTAACTATGGCTAATTTAAAAGTTGCGCAAAACCAATATCTCTGTAGTGATCAATACAAGGTGTGGCAGTGGGACCCTGTGTAGGGTTGCCACCTTTTCTTCAAACCAAACCCGAACACTTCAGCGGCACAATTTTTTTGGAGTATACACTATAGCATTATTAAAGAGTGCCTCAAGAAGAGTAGTAATGCAGTACGCTAAGTGCGCCATGGTGAACAGTGAGTGTGGCCAAATTGCGTTGGGAGGGGCCAAAAGGGGCATTGTTAAATAAAACAAAAGCATTATTGTACTTATAAAATATGAATCAATTAATAAAACAAATGTCACTCTAAAAATATAAATTAGCCTACCTTAAAAACAGACAGTGTCAGTCAGTAGAGCAGTAGACAGTGACAGTAGGGCAATGGACAGTGTGTGGATGGTGTCTGTAGGGCAGTGGATGGTGTCAGTAGTTTTTTTTATTTTTATTATTTTGTTTACAAATTAATTTTTTACATTTTTTACCAGCCATGTTGAGGGGCTTTGGTGAAATATCAGGGGTCTAAACAGACCCCTGATATCTCACTTTTGAGACAGAGAAAGGGACAGAGGGCAGATTCCTTAGTCCCTTTCTCTGCAGCCTCAGTTGCACTGGACAGTGAATGAATCGGTAGTATGCAAAAAATAAGATGACCCCCAGGTGCCTTAGGTGGGATATAGGTCTTAACGATGGACTTGAAGATCCAGGCCTGGATTCTGAATGGTTTTCTTTTTTTAATCTTAGTGAACACAAATTAATATGTCATATAATTTCAAGAAGAAAAGTCAAACTTGCATTGTTGGAGAAAAAGATTGAAGAACTCAGAGATTTACTTGCACCTTACAAAGACACTGTTGAGTATAAAGAGAAAAATCTTCAAGTCCAAAAGTTTTTAGAAAAACTTGACAAGGACACCAAAACAAAAAAACTCAAAAAATATCAGAGGGATCTGAAGGACTATAAGGAACACACTGTGTACAAATGGCAAGAGGATAAGGGTGAGGATGAGGATAATCCCCCCAATGCTTCCCTGCCCAATGGGCAAGTAGTTAATCCTCTCCACCCACCTTCTACTTCCACATTAAGGGATTCCCTACCCCGCCCTATCCCATCTAGAGGAAAACAGAAATGGAGACCGTCTTGTACCCGCACCCCCAAATTCCCTAGATTTGGCACACTGGGGGGGGGGACCGTTTTGGGGACCCTAGATATGAACAGGATACCTATGTCGTCCCAACTCAGAATAGGTTCCAGCCCTTACAATATGGGTACGAGACCTATAATCAACTGAACGATTATGGGGGTTTTCCCAGAAGAGGATATGGAGACCCACCAAGACGGAGAGGCGGGAGAGGACACCATGGAGGCCCCCGAGTCCCACGTGGGAATTGGAGAGGGAGAGGAAATTATGGGAACATCACCTACCAACCCAACTATGGGGGACCCTCGAGTGGATATACGAATCCCCCCACCTGGAATCCTGCGAATGGACCGGGATACTACCAAGAAAACAGAAGAAAAGTAGAAGGGGAAGGAGGGGAGAAAAGAAACTCAAAGAGAAAAAGGGAATAACCACGAGTGGTATTTTCAATCTGAGTGGGGAAAATTTTACCAATGAAGAATTGAAGATCTTGGAGTTAGGATTGAAACATGCCCCTGACCGAGACATAGATAGTTTCGATGCTTTTGTGGATATTGAAAAATTTATAAGAAAACTCAATATTAAAAAATTCTTCTTCGATAAACCAGGTGATGCATTAGTAAGTGATTGCCGATTCGTCAACAGTGGTTTAAAAAATGCTTCTATTTTTAATCTCAAAAAATCCTCGAACCAATTTATAGAGGTTTTTAAGTCTATGGTGCACCAAGATATGAAAGCACTTAAAACAGGAAGACAAAAGAAAAATAAGGGGAATATATATAAAAGCATTGAGGCATTGGAAGAAAAGAAAAATATTGTAATCCGAAGTGCAGACAAAGGAGGAGGAGTGGTTATCCTCAAGAAAGAGGATTATATGCATGAATTGGACAAAATTGTGGGCGATCAAACTACATACAGGAAACTGAAGAGCAAACCTACTAAAAGATTGCGCTCTAACCTGAAACATATTGTTAATGAGGCCAAGAGTAAGGGCATTGTTACCAAGAAGGAGACAAGGTATTTGGTACCTGATACACCAAGGGTGCCTGTAATATATCAGTTACCTAAGATACACAAGGATGCAGTTCACCCACCCGGGAGACCGATAGTTAGCGGGATTGATTCCGTTTTCTCCCGGGTGGGTGAATACATTGATCAATTCTTGCAACCTATCGTAAGAACCTTTCCTTCCTATCCCAGAGACAGTAAAGATTTACTGAATGAATTGGAAACTGTCACCGTGGATGAAAATACCTTCATTGTAACCATCGATGTCGAGTCGTTGTACACCAATCTGAGACCTTTTAGACGAACAAAAGGCTTTCATTTTGGAACTACTGTCTCTTACCATGCCAAACAACTATTTCTGGCACAAGGGTTCTTTTTATAAGCAGATAAGTGGCGATGGGGGCCAATTACGCTCCCAGCGTGGCCAACATCCTTCTCAGTATCTGGGAGGAGGATAACATCTTTTCCAGCAACATCCCACAGCTCCGTTTTTACAAACGGTATATTGATGACATTGTGATGCTGTGGGATGGTCTAGTGGAATCTCTCCATTTGTTTCTGAGTGAAATGGAAAGTAACAGATATGGCCTATATTTGACAGCCCATTGGGATGAAACAGCTTCAAATTTCCTGGACCTTTCCCTTTTGAAAAGGGGGAATATGATTCACACAAAAACCCACTTCAAAAAGACTGATAGGAACAGCTTTATCTCCACCCAAAGCTGTCACCATCCCACATGGCTGAGAGGCATGCCGAAAAGCCAGTTTATCCACATATGTCGCAAGTGCACTTCCATTGCAGATTATGAGCAACAATCTGAGGTTTTAGTCCAGAGGTTTGTGGAAAAAGGCTACCATGAAAGTGATCTAAGAAAAACACAAGAACAAGTTATGCAGGAAGATCGTAGGAAGTTTTTAGCTTACAACCATTCCATACAAAAAAGAACCCACACAAGAATGCCCTGCCATACTAGCCAGGCACACGGATCAGTCAGAAAATTACATTGCAGTAGGTTCCCACTGGTAATGGGGTACTTTGCAGCAGTTAGTGGGCTTAAGCACTTCATGGCCATTCAGTGTGACCAAACCCCGTATGTTTGCATTTTTTGCTATATACGTTTAGATGCTTTTAAAATAGCCTGACAGGAGTATGTATCATGTATGCGCTGTAACTTATAGATTTTTTGTTTGTTGGTCGTTACGAGCAGCACCATGCGTTTGGCAGGGTGTTCCCCCCAAATATTTAGTTTTTTTTTTTTTCTTTAACCAAGTGCTCGACTGTGTCCAATCACAGCTGATCACATGTAAACATGGAAGTGCTGTTTTTCGGTTGTCCTCGTCTCACACTGACAGAGTGTGAGGTGAGGAGAGCCGATCAGTGGCATCTCCTCGCAGCAGAGACTGTACAGGTAATCAGGGCACTGATCATCAATGTAGCCCCGGCAGTGCCCATCAGTGACACCAATCAGTGCTTATCAGTAACATCAATCAATGCCAGTTAGTGCTGCCTTTCAGTGCCCCTCAGTGCCGGCTCATCAGTGCTCCCCATCAGTGCCCATCAATGTTGCCCATCAGTGCTGCTCATCAATGCCCATCCATGCCACCTATCCGAATCACCTATCATTGCCCATAAGTGCTGCCTATTAGTGCCACCTAACAGTGCCCATCAGTGCCGCCCATTAGTGTTCATTAGTGACCAAATCATTGCCACCTATCAGTGCCCATCAGTGCGGCATATCAGTGCCCAACAGTGTGCCTCATCAGCGCAAATCAGTGAAGGAGAAAAATTACTTATTTGCAAAATTTACTGACAGAAACTAAGAAAAACTTTTTCTTTCAAAATTTTCAGTCTTTTTTGTTTAGTTTTTTTTTTAGCACAAAAACCCAGCGGTGAATAAATACCACCAAGCTCTATTTGTGAGAATAAAATTACAAATATTTCATTTGGTATGGTGTTGCATGACCGCGCAATTGTCATTCAAAGTGTGAAAGCGCTGAAAGCTGAAAATTGGCCTGGTCAGGAAAGGGTTAAAAGTGCCCAGTATTGAAATGGTAACAATGTGCATTACATAAATGTTGAAAAAACAATCATATAATAGATTTGTGCATAACAAAAGGGGTAAAGTTCAAAGAAAAATATATAAAAGTCTAAATGTGAAATCTTGAAAATTATGAGAATCCACATGTAAGAATCCCAAACCACCTCACAAACAGTTGTGCCAGTTCCCTTCCTAAACAGTAATGATGACCTCCAAATGATAAGAGATCAACAGCCCAGAAATCATCCAAATCAGGGGCCACCACTCAGAATACTACTGACTCCACCACCTCAACGATGCTTCTCTGGTTATCCGAAGGCAGCGCCTCCAAGTAATAATGAGTAGGAGACAGAACAAAGGACCATAGAGTAGTATGCGAAAACCACATGACTTATTAAAATCAGATATACTCACAAAGGTTACAGAGTAACACAGGCAAAATATACCACACCAGAAATCTACGCCGGGTGTACAACATCATATACCACTGGCCTCGCCCTAGGTGCAACAAAACACACATAGGGCGAGGCCAGTGGTATATGATGTTGTACACCCGCCGTAGATTTCTGGTGTGGTATATTTTACCTGTGTTACTCTGTAACCTTTGTGAGTATATCTGCTTTTAATAAATTCCAACAGTGTATGAAATGCCTCCAGGTTGTTATATTGGAAGGACGCAACATTGAAGAGTTTCAGAAGATTACAGCAGTTGCAGATTGAAATTGAAAGAAAGTGTTTATAACATTAAATTACAAAATGCTTTAGTACACACAGGGCTGGCCCAAGACATTGTGCTGCCTGGGTCCAAGAATGAAATGCTGCCCCCCCTCCCAAAAAAAAAAAAAAAATTACGCCCACCAAAGGGTCCCCACATCCATTATTTTATATCATGATAATTAAAACTAAAAATACATTTATCAGGAAGTCAGATTTACATGCAACAGCACATTGTCTATATGCAAAATTATATGGGATACTATTATGTTCAATTCCAAGGGGTGGGCTAGGGCAGTATAGGGTCAGGCTAGGGTAGTAGACAGGCTAGGACAGTATTGGGGCAGGCTAGGGTAGTATATAGACAGGCTAGGGTAGTATAGGGACTTGCTAGGGTAGTATATGGACAGGCTAGGTTAGTATATGAACAAGCTAGGGTAGTATATGAACAAGCTAGGGTAGTATATGGACAGGCTAGGGTACTGTATGGACAGGCTAAGACAGTATAGGGGCAGGCTACGGTAGTATATAGACAGGCTATGGTAGTATAGGGGCGGGCTAGGTCAGTATAGGGGCAGGCTGGGGTAGTATATGGACAGACTATGGTAGTATATAGACAGACTAGGTCAGTATAGGGGCGGTCTAGGGTAGTATAGGGGCAGGCTGAGAAGCCCAGGGGGCAGTTGTCATCATGGCACACAAGACTGTTGGAAGAAAAATCTTGGTCGTCAATTTTCTGGGTAAATAGAGGAGAAGGAGACGCGGTCGTGGTTCACTTTTCTGCCCCTCTCAAAGTGCTGCCTGGGTCCAATGGACCCATGGTAGGGCCAGCCCTGAGTACACATAATATACCGTGTGTCATATTTTAATGAAAATGGAGTTTTCCTTTATTTCTTTGAGAGATGTGTAGCGGCATCCCTGTAGGGGCTGCTGAGTGTTGTGGTCTACCTGTCACCCTGCCCAGCCAGTCACACTTCTCACTGACATCCAGAGTCATAAATCAGCAGTCCAAGTACTTTGTTTTGTTATTTTATTAGGGGATTTAACTTGGATGGGCTTTGGGATTTATGGGATGCCCAGAAGAATTCAACTTTTAGGTTGGGACAAACTATGTACACTCTTGTACCTACTACTCCTATCTCCTCCAGCTCAAACTTGCTTGCAGACTATGGCACACTTCCTCCTGTACAAACTTCTTTCAGGTGCAGCAAGCACATGGTTAGGTCTGACTCTGGTTCCAGCCAGGCCTTGCAGAAATGCCTTTTGCAGGCAGGGACTGCGGGCCCCTGTGGCGTAGCCAAGAAAAAGATGAAAACGTTCAAATGCTAGCTGCCCTTGGTGGACTACTGCTCCCAGTCAGTCCTTTTCAGGCCCTGCCAGCCCTCCCGGCCACAGCTGCCCGACTCCACTGCCCGTGACACCACAGTCCTCACTGGCTTTACACTCATCTCAGATTATCTCTCCCCCAATCCACTCTGGTGTGCCTCCCCAGCGTTCCAGGCTGTGTGTCACTCACCGACACCTGGTGGATCCCTCCTGGAGACTTACCCAGCAGTACACTCCAGTGTCCTCTCCTGCTCCTGGTCAGGACACCCCTGTGGTTTGTACGAGGGTCCCTTGCTCTCCCAAGCTCCAGGCCCAAGGTCACCCCCCCCCCCAGACTGGGGGGCTCCCTCAAAGGCCCTGACAGCCTAGTACTCCATCTCCCAGTTCCTCCACCTGAATTCTCCTCCCCAGCTGGGCTGACCCTGGGTATTTAAGGAGGCCTGCCCCCTGCCAGTCCAATTTGGCTCCTCAGAATACCCCAGGCAACTCCATTTCTCTTCCCCTCCTCTTCTTCTAGAATCTTCTAAAAGCAAGAGGGAGGTAACCGAGAAGTGACACCACCTGTGAGTCACCAGCGGCTGCTCTTGGCCACTCCCAGCCCACACAGATCAAAACAAACAGGCCTAACTGCCAGCTAGGCCTGCTTAATTTACCTATCCTCACCAAAAAACCTCACTTTAGCACCTATCTAATTATAGGGTGCTACAGATGTATATTATATATATATATATATATATATATATATATATATATATATATATATAATAAACACACTTATTGTTCTTCATTTTGCATTGAATTAAGTAAAGCCTCCTTATTATCTTGCTCCTAAGCAGGGCTGGTGCAGGGATTTTTGACACCCTAGACGAAACCTCATTTTGCCGCCCCCATTGGCTCCACCCCTGATTCCACCCTGTTTGCCCTGCCCATGTGACAGGAGGCGGCGCTATACAGGAAGCATCGGCTCTGCCCCATCTTGCGCTGGCTCCAGTGCTGTGCCTCTAATTACACTACAAGTCGGACGGAGCAGCTGCCTGAGACTGAGTTAGTTACATGCTGCAGCCTGCAGAGCATGCAGACGTGGAGGGAAACCAGCAGCCGGGCGTCCCTAGGCAGCAGTGCGCCCTAGGCGGCTGCCTAGTTTGCCTAGTGGTAACACCGGCACAGCTCCTAAGGTGTGTTTACAAACTGATGGCGTATCAGATTTCATCTCAATTTTGGACTGTGAGTACCCTAACTGAAAGAACATCTAATTTTTTGGGTGGCATAAATTTGATAACGTTAGATAACATGAAACTTGAGTTTTTAGATGGAGTGCCCCTGAACGTACACACTTACTGGTGGTGTTTCAGGGAGTAACAATAACTAAGGAGAACTTGGCAAAAGTCCCCATCTGATTGGATGAAAGAAGGTTAGAAACACTGTTGTCACTCTGCAAAGCCAACATGTTTTTACCATCCAAGATCCAGAGAGGCGCAAGAAAAAAAAGACCAGAGACACCCATAAGGGTGGTTGAAAGCTATTGGTAGCTACCTGGGAAAATTGGTACATGAGTTTCTTGCGTGTGTAGTGCTACTCTCGCAGGAGCCACTAGTAAATTTAGGTCCTCTGTTTGCCACTGGGCCCACCCCTGCTGACATCACCAAAATATCTTGGCCAATGAGCTTCCTGGCTGTCACACCCTGTGGACTAGGTCCAGGAGCAGAGGCTTGTGCAGAAGCTCTTTGCCCCCTGGCTGCAGCCTGTGCCATTGTTATCAAATCCTCCTAAGTTAATTCACCAAGCTCTGGTTTAGAGGGATACAATTGCATATAATAGGGCAGCAAAGTTGGAGCAGTGGGCAAACCTTTATCCTTCTTATCAGCTGCTGGTTTATTATAAGGTGCCCATTTCAACCAATTTTCCCCACACTCTCGCTCATATATGACATATCCCAAGGGAAGATCGAGGGAAACAGGCAACAAGGGAGACTGACTAGTCTATTACAGTAGGTGGTTGAATACATTGACTACAGGTGTGGGGGTGACTATTGTCACATAGATAGGAAGTGTAGAACTTTAGATGTGCCACCAAAGCAAGGGGTGAAGGTAAATCTTTTAATAGGGACACCTGTTCTGATGATAACTGTCTAAGAGGAGAATTGCCTTCACTGTGTAGAGATTTCCTATACCTATCTGTTGCAGTTCTGGGACAGATAGTGAATGAAATTCTCCCCAAAGGGACACAAACAACATAAAAGGGCATCCCGCAATCTGTCAAAATGAAAAAAAGAAATCATTTTGCAATACATAAACATTTGATGTGATCGGTGGCCTTTGTGATTGAAAATACGACAAAGATTGGAGGGAGTGGGCCCATCTTTGACTTTTCTTCCTCAACCCAGAATTTGCATATTAACCACTTCCCATCTGGGCCAATTCTGGCACTTCTCTCATTTTTTTGCCAGAAAATTACTCAGAACCCCCAAACATTATATATGTTTTTTTTTAGCAGAGATCCTAGGGAATACCTTTTTATGTCAAGCAGTATTTGCACAGCAATTTTTCAAACGCGTTTTTTTTTGGAAAGAAAAAGTGTCATGAATTAAAAAAAACAATAGAGTAAAGTTAACCGAACTTATTGTATAATGTGAAAGATGATGTTATGCCGAGTAAATAGATACCTAACATGTCATGCTTTAAAATTGTGCACACTTGTGAAATGGCGCCAAACTTTGGTACTAAAAAAATCTCCATATGCGACATTTTAAATTTTTTTACAGGTTCCCAGTTTAGAGTTACAGATGAGGTCTTGGGCTAGAATTGTTGCTCATGTTCTTACACACGCAGCGATACCTCACATGTGTGATTTGAACGCCATTTACATATGTGGGCGCGACTTACGTATGCGGTCGCTTCTGTGCGCGAGCACGTGGGGACGGGGGCGCTTTAATTTTTTTTTTTATTCTTTATTTTACTTTTATTTTTTATTTTTACACTTTCTCTTTCTTTTTTTTTCACTTTTATTCCCTTTTATTCCTATTACAAGAAATGTAAACATCCCTTGTAATAGGAAAAGTGCGTGACAGGTCCTCTTTATGGAGAGATCTCGGGTCTATAAGTTCCCACATCTCTCCTCCAGGCTGGAAAAACTGAGATAAAAAAAAAAAGAAGGATCTCAGGCTTTCTTGCCGAGTCCCCGGCTTTGTTTACTTCCGCCGGCCCGGACGTGACGTCATAAAATTGAGTCGCACCGACTTAGAAAAAGGTTCCTGCACTACTTTTGGTCCGACTTTGGTATGACTTGCATTGATTTCTGTTACAAAGTTACAAAGTCGCGCTGGGATCCAACTTCAAAGTCTCGTGGAACTCGGGTGCAGTGTGAACCTGACCTAAGGGGAGGTATTAAAAAAATGTGCATAGCTATTCATCCAGCTAAACTGGGCAGAACATTTGGTCTATGCAAATGGTGCAAAATTGAATGTCAACAGGTTATTTCCTCTACAGGTTGATTGCTATTTATTCATAAAAAGAGTGGTTTGAATAAATCCTGCATTATGTCCACTATGCTGTCCAGTGGCCATAATAAGCTATTTCTCTGAACTACTCTTTTTATGAATTAATAACATTCGACCTGTAAAGAAAATAACCTGAGAACATCTGATTTTGCCCCATTCGCCCAACAAATTCAATTCAAAATACTAACAACAACAGTGGATAGGCCCTGGGGAATGTTGGCAGTCAGGCCCGGGGGTGCCCAGTCCTAAAGCTGTGTAAGGGGCCCCAAAATTTCTGATGGCTGCCTTGTTGCTAGCATCAGATATAGGCCTGGACCACTCACTGGCCATCCCACCAAATCTGCCCATTGTAGACAAGAACAAAAGGCTGGACAGCCGCACTCCAAATCCAATCTCATAATTTATTGAACGAAGGTACAGGTACAACTCATAGACGAACCACAAGTCCCAGCTGACGCATTTCACTCCAAGGTGTGAAACGCTGGGACTTGTGGTTCGTCTATGAGTTGTATCTGTACCTTTGTTCAATACATTTTGAGATTGGACTTGGAGTGCGGCTGTCCAGCCTTTTGTTCTTGTCTGCAGTCCACTTGCACTATCAGCTGGCACCTGGCTTTCTGGCACACACAGCTGATCCATTTGGAGCTTAATGGTCCTGGAGCGGTGATTTGTTGATCATTTACTGGCTGCAATCTACCCACTGGCCAGGGGTGTACACATGTTGCAGCTGTCGCAGGAACTATACGCCTTGTCACGCATACCAGGTGTAGCCTGCCAAGCATGACCCATTCAAGTGAATGGGGCTGCTCTGCAAAAATCCTGCAACGGTGTGCAATTACATAGTTGCATAAATATACACATTGTTTATCATATTTTTATATATCATTTTATTATATACATACATACTCTTTTTATATAGAAAACATAAGCAGAAACAGAAAGTAATTTATGTAATTGTTTTATAGTTTGGTTTTTATACATTTAGTCTGTATATGCTCCGGACGGTACACGGGGCTCTCTGTGGGCTTGCTTCTGTTTGGTGCTTGTGGAATAATCAAGCACGCCCCCCAGGCAGCCTATAATAGTTCCCCTTGTTCTGGATGCGAGTAGGGTCTGAGGAAAATGCAGTGAGCATTGAAACGCGTCACCCTATTGGCCAGACACAGTACCGACGTCACTTCCTGTCTCCAGGACTTCCTGGTTCCGGCACTTCCTGTGCCTGGTGCATTCCACACTAGCACAGCGGACCACGGACGGCTGGCTGGCTGGCCGGTCCCTGCTTGCATCTGCTCCACAGGACGATCACCTCCAGCAGGACTACAGCTGAGTCCAGAGTGACACGGCCCTGGGCCCAGACTTTTCATATGATGTGCATGTTTTTTACCTATACTTGCGAGCATGCATGCAGCTTGTTTTAAAAAATCCCTTTTCATGCCATACCGCACTTAGGTCTGGCGCACCTGTCTCCCCCTCCTTCTTCAATCCATACCAAGTTGCTTCTGCTCTTCAGGTTGTTGCCCCTAGGTGCTGGTCCATCCCATTGAGTACATCCCTCTACTTGGACTAAGCTCTGAAACTCATGGATGTTTATGGACTTGTGATATGGACTAACTGATCACCATCTATATATATATTTTTATCATTGGTTTTATGTTATTATATGTTTTATTATTTCCCACTTCATTGTTAGCCAAATTCAAAAGGCACCCAGATGCCCCCAGTGTTATTGGCGCCATTCTAATTTATTACAGTAAGGGATGCTGAGGACAGAAAGTGATGCCAGGGACAGGGACGGACGCCGGGGACAGAGATGGACATCGGGGACAGTGAGGGACGCAGTGCGACGAGGACAGAGAGGGATGCCAAGGACATAGAGGGACACTGAGGGCAGAGAGGGATGCTCAGCACAGAGAGGGATGCTGAGCACAGAGAGGGACGCAGTACAACGAGGACAGAGAGGGACAACGAGGACAGAATCCCTCCATCCCATTCCTTCTCCAGTTTTATCTTCCCAAACACATTTCCTCCTCCTCCTCCTCCAGTCCCATCTCCTCCATCCCATGTACTCCTACTTCAGTCCCATCTCCTCCATCCCACATCCTACTCCTCCAATCCCATCTCCTCCACCCCACATACTCCTACTCTAGTTCCATCCCCTCCATCCCACATCCTCCTCCAGTCCCATCTCCTCCATCCCATGTCCTCCTTCTCCTGAAGTCCCAACTCCTCCATCCCACATCCTCCTCCTCCAGTCCCATCTCCTCCATCCCATGTCCTCCTCCTCCTGAAGTCCCATCTCCTACATCCCATGTCCTCCTCCTGCAGTCCCATCTGCTCCATCCCATATACTCCTACTCCAGTTCCATCTCCTCCATCCCGCATCCTCCTCCTCCTCCTCCAGTCCCATCTCCTCCATCCAAAAACCTTCTCCTCCTCCTCCAGTCCTATCTACTCCATCCCACATACTCCTACTCTAGTTCCATCTCCTCCATCCCATGTCCTCCTCCTCCTGAAGTCCCATCTGCTCCATCCCATATACTCCTACTCCAGTTCCATCTCCTCCATCCCACATCCTCCTCCTCCAGTCACATCTCCTCCATCCAAAAACCGTCTATTCCTTCTCCAGTCCCATCTCCTCCATCCCACATCCTCCTCCTCTAGACCCATCTCTTCCAACACAGGAGGGAGGAAGTGGGACAGGAGGGGAGCAGTGGGACAGGTGGGGGAAAGTGGGACAGGAGGGGGGCAGGGACACAGGAGGGGGGGTATCACAAAACCTACCTCCTCTACACTGACCTCCTCCTCCTACACCCTACCTCCTCTACCTTG
>BLSH010138632.1:1235655-1249630 GCA_018402905.1 Glandirana rugosa
CACTTTTTGTGTTGGGTCACCCTTGAATCAAGGGGGGACTATTGTTGAATTTGTTGAATTTTCTGCTTGAGTCCTAAGACTGAGCAGGATTTTTCCATTATTATAGTTCGGTTAAGTCATATGTCTGATTCTGGTATTTCAATTGAATGAAATATTTAAATTAAAAAATTAAAAGAATATGTTATGTATTTACCAATAAAAGTGCCGCGGCCATTTATCTAGCCATATATATTGTCGTCATTGTTTTCATTTGTATAAGTGGTTTGGTTTTGGGGGGGGGGGGGGCGGGGGAGTGGTGCGGCCTGCGCTCCCATGTAACTCCTTGATTTATACATCTAAAACCAAACAGGACTCCAAGTCGGTTTAAATCATCATCACATATTCTAAACAGCATCAACAAGTGAAGGGTATTATCAACAAATACTGGCCCCTGTAAATTCCAGTGTTAGAAAATACATTACTAAACTTAGATTTTTTTTTTCCAATTAAAATAATAAACATCTTATTTTTACCTCCTCTGTGCAGTGGTATTGCACAGAGTGGCCCCGATCCTCCTCTTCTGGGGTCCCCGGCGGCGATCTTGGCTCCTCTTCTTTTTACATCCACCATAGCCAACCGCTTGCTATGGGGAGAAGCGCCGTCTGCACGCTCCCTTCCTGTGTGTCTATGGAGCCGTGCTCCATAGCCTTACAGAGCAGGACTTAGAACAAAAACGTAAATTATTCCTGCGCTTCCAGGGGAGCGGGGGGGAGAGGGGGGAGCTTCTCCAAATAGTAGACCAAGGGGTATGCTCTTGATTTTCTGGATAATGAGCCGCCTTGCTGCCCTTTTTAGGGACTGGGGAAGTTCAACACACTAGGGAAAAACAGAAAGACACAAGGACACACTGGCCTAGCGCATTATCCTCAATCACAAGGTTTATTAAAAATTATAATAAAAACATACTCACAAACGAGTTTCAGTTATGAGCAAAGAAGTACATATCAGCTACGCATCCCTTTCCACCTCAGTTAGATGGATGATGTCCTCTACAGACCGACTGACGCGTTTTGAGGCCAAGATCTCTTCCTCGGGTGATTGAGGATAATGCGCTAGGCCAGTGTGCCCTTGTGTGTTTCTGTTTTTCCCTAGAGCAGGACTTAGGCCTGTCCCCCACTTCACCTTCACTACATTTGAGTGACAGCAGCAAGAGCCAATGGCTCCTGCTGCTTCTCGAATGCTGTGTGAAGAGGAAGTAAGGAGAGAATAGAAGCCATGCACAGTGCTGATCTCTTCTCCCCTCTGCCTGACCACACAAGTGCGCTTCTGGAAGAATGGTCAAACATTCCCATAGACACACTCCTAAGCCTTGTAGACAGCCTTCCCAGAAGAGTTGAAGCCGTTATCTCTGCAAAGGGTGGACCAGCTCAATATTGAATCCTACGGACTAAGACTGGGATGCCATGAAATTTCATGTGTGTGTAAAGGCAGGTGTCCCAATACTTTTGGCAATATAGTGTGTTTGGGCACACAATAGTGTGACTGCATGGACGTCCAGCGTGCCTGCTGTGGGATGGTCCAATTTCCCAAGCGGTGTCTTATTCACTGCTACCTTTCTGTTGTTGGTTGTTCCTCTTCCAGCAATTGAATCGGCTACTTTGGGTTCCTCCTTATTTGTCAGCCTTGGATTTGTAGCCCTTACTTGCCGACAAGCATTGTATTTGCCATCACTCCCCTCCACTGTGTGGGCCTATGGATCCTCCAGTGGCAAGTGGTGCTGCCTGAGATCCTGTGGCATTCTTGCACCAGGTCCCAAGCAAATCCATTAGAGGGAACCCCAGTGTGGTATGGCGCATGCACGGTGACATTGGAGTTTTTGCAGATTCATACTTACCTAGGTGGATGCAGCCTCTAAGACTGAGAACCAATCGATCTAACACCATTGATAGCTCAGTTCTCACAGCTCCCTAAGCCGAGAGCTGGTCACTGTCAGTCACTGCTCTTAGTTTTGCCCCCTCCTCGCTCACTGGACCGCTGGGCTGTGGAGGAGGTGGGAGCGATGACTGAGGCTTTCTGTGATTTGCCGAGAGGCTGAGCCAGGTGCCCGTCCAGGTGTGGCCGGATCCCGACTCTATTGGTCGCAGTCTTGCCCGAGCCTGGACCGGCTCTGTGACGTCCGCAGACAGCAAACTTCTGCTGAAAACGGGTCACAGGAGTGCAGAACAGACTGCACTCCTATGATCCACAGAAGTACCACCAGGCAAGCTTTGGCTGTACTTCTCTTTTAAGTTAATTAGTGAAATACGTTTTCTTTATTTAGTCCTCTGCATGTTGGCCTTACCTCTCTGTGACCCCCATTGGGGGTAATCAAGGACCTGGATGCTGGTCCTGTTTGCCAATACACCCCTACCTCGCATGTGGAGTGAATAGGAGGTCTCATTCACTCCACATGTGGGAGGGGGTGTATCGGCAAACAGGACCGGCATCCAGGGCAGCGTAGGATACATCTATAAGGGCACTCACATAAACTTGATTACCCCAACGGGGAATACTCAAAAGAAGCATATTGCACCACATGCCCTGTCTGGGCTGTATGCATGGAGCTCTCAACTTACTATCTACTACTGATGGCACCCAGGGATTCCCTCACTTTGGAGGGATTTCCCCTCACTTCCGGTTTTGGCTCCTTGACAGAAGTGAAGGGAAATCTCCCCAATGGGACACAGATGGCAAAAAAAAACTGACAGAGGTTATAACCTTCCCTTACCCTATCCAAAATGAAAAAAGTTTTGCATTTAGTTCTTCTTTAAGGGCAGCTGAAAGGATCAGCAATAATGCCTCTTCCTATAAAAACTGAACTTCATCCTTTCCACTTTCCAAGCCTTTCTATGGGCCTTTTATGAGATTGTGCCCTAAGAGTAAAATTCAAGGCAAAACTTTTTTCATAATGTAAAAAGTAAGGGAGGGTTATAGCCCCTGTCCATTTTTTTTGCCATCTGTGTCCCATTGGAGAGATTTCTCTTCACTTCCGGTTCCATAGCCAAATTAGGAAGCGAGAGAAATCCTTTCAAAGTAAGGGTATCCCTGGTTGTCACCAAACTAGTGTCCCCTCTATTGAGAGATTTCTCCTCTATTCCTGTTCTGGTGACAACAAAAAAATTTGGGATTTTATTTCATCTTCACTCTCAGTAAGAACAGTTAACAAGACAAATATAGAGGGTGAATCTCCCTAATGTGGGCACAGAAACAATACAAACTGACAAGTGTTCTAATCCCTCTCTACTCTATCCAAAACTATACAAATGTTTTGTTTTAGTTATACTTTAACCACTTCCCACCCACCTAGCCTATTGAAAAATGACCGGAGGGGAGCACTGTAATCTTGGGTGGACGTCATATGATGTTCTTCATGTGCACGCCCTAGGGGTTGCAGAGCGGCGCAATCTGTCACCTGCTGTGTCCAAAGGACAGATCATTGTACTGGGCCGGCCCTGGTATCATGTGATGGCTGTGACCAATCACAATGATCACATGTCAATAGCACACAATGGCTTTCATTCATAGCCATCGATTGTGTACTATTGTGATCTCTGTGATTGGTCACCGGGGCCAATAACAGCAGACCTGTACCAGGGGATAGCTGTGGTCCATCACAGTTATCACAATAGCATAAAATGGATATGCTATAGATAGATGTTATGCATAAAAATAACAGTCACGGTAATAAGCAATCATAGCAAAAAAAAAATCCTGATCATCTTCCCAAAACAGTATAGTGTCACTATGGTGACACTGTAATGCTCTGGTCGCAGTATTGGAAAAAAAAAGTAAAATGTAAAAAAATTTAATAAAAGAAAAAAAAGTTTAAAAAAAAATAGAAAAAAAAATTAATACCAGCCAGTGTCTCAGATCACCAACACATCAGTCATATGATGGTGCTGTACCCCTCTGATGACAGTAGGTAAAAAAGAAATTGTGAAAAAAAACAAGTGTATTTAATTTCTTAATTTTACAAAAAAGTGACAAAAAACTACAACTTCAAAAAAACTCTCTTACTAAATAATTTGGACTGTCTACTTTCCAAAAAGAGGTAATTTGGGGGTATATATATATATATATATATACACATGTACCATAGATTCTAACTTTCCCACAGACTAAATAACACACATTGATTTGTTTTTTTGTTTAACCAAACAAGTGTAGCAGAATACATTTGGACTCATTTTATGAAGCTTATTTATTTGCAAATTGTTTTTAACAGAAAAAAAAAATGTATTTTTTCAAAATTTCCATATTTTTTCATTTATATAAAAAACAAAAACAAAAAAGACAAACAGAAAAAAAAAACTGCGGTGATTAAATTCCCCCAAAAGAAAGCTCTATCTGTTTAAAAAAATGATTAAAATTCCATATGGGTACAGTGAAGCACGACTAATTGCCATTCAAGGTGCGACAGCTCTGAAAGCTGAAAATTAGCCTGGGCAGGAAGGTGGTGAAAGTGTCTGGTAATGAAGTGGATAAACACCAATAGGCAGGGTAAAGAAATGGGGCCAAGTTTGACTATTATAGGTAAAGCTTAAAATGACATATAACTCCAGCTGCCAATATCTCTGGATCTATGGATGTCTGACATTCTGTTTCCTCTGAGGGGAGCCTCTGCTTATGTATGGTTTCCTCCTAAGTTTAGTATAAATTGTCCATCTTCATACCAAGTTTAAATTTAAGGACTGTTGCAACATGCTTAAGTACCTTAAGTGAGAATATTGTTTATGTCACGACAGACACGATCCACAGACTTTTGGTAGCCTTACACACATAGATAATCTCTAACAGAGTCTGTCTGTTGGAGATTGTTCAGCATGGATGGAGGAATCTCTGCTGCCAGCGAATGTATTCAAGCATCTATACAGGGCCATCTTTAATATTGATTGGACCCTGGGCAACCATTTTCATGGGCCCCCCACTTCACCCCCACCTGCTCTAAGACAAAATAAATAGCAGCTAGACTCGTTCCCATCTACTTTGCTGGGAGGCCGTCAATAGACGTCTTCCCGAGCATGCGCTCTCTGTGATATCCGAGTCTATGAGACTCGGCTGATCACAGATCGGAGTAAGGGGCTGGTCCTGGCCCCTTACCACGTGATCAGCTGTCCGCCAATAATGGCTGATCACGTGATGTAAACAAAAGATCGGTGATCATTTTTTTTTTCCTCGCGCTGACAGCGTGAGGGAAAAAAAAGCTGATCACCGCCGTTTTCTGTCAGAGGGACATCGGTCCCCCACACAGAAAGCTGCAGATGCCTGTCTGTGCCCTCCAGTGCCCCCTACCAGTGCCACCTATCATTTCCCACCAGTGCCACCTACCAGTGCCCACCGTGCCACCTACCAGTACCCAGCAGTGCCACCTACCTTTGCCAAGCAGTGCCACCTATCAATGCCCACCAGTGCTGCCAATCAATGCCCATCAGTGCCTCATCATCAGTGCCACCAATCAGTGCTGCCTATCAGTGTCACCTACCAGTGCCCATCAGTGCCACCTATGAGTGCCCTTAAGTGCCACCTATCAGTGCCCATCAGTACCGCCCATCAGTGCCACCTCTCAGTGCCCAACAGTGTTGCCTCATCAGTGCCACCTATCAGTGCCCGTCAGTGCCGCCTTATCAGTACCCATCAGCGCAGCCATATCAGTGCCCATCAGTGCAGCCTATCAGTGCCCATCAGTACAGCCGCATCAGCGCACATCAATGAAGGAGAAAAATTACCTGTTTTCAAAAATTTATAACAAACTATGAAACTGTTTTGCTTTTTTCAAAATTTTCGGTATTTATAATTTTTTTTTTTTAGCAAAAAATAAAAAATCCAGCAGTGATTAAATACCACCAAAAGAAAGCTCTATTTGTGGGGAAAAAATGATAACAATTTCATTTGGGTACAGTGTAGCATGACCGCGCAATTATCATTCAAAATGCAACAGCACTGAAAGCTGAAAATTGGCCTGGGCAGGAGGGGGGTTTAAGTGCCCAGTAAGCAAGTGGTTAATTTTCTATTGTCAGACAACTGGGTGGAATCAGGGTGCAATGCTCTGCACCCTGAGCCCATCCATTTTTTAAGCCAATTAGAGCCTCTGGCTGTAATCATGTGCTTCTAAAAAAAAACCTCATTGAAATCCATGCGTCCAGTGCCCTGCATGTAGATTAAGGGCCAGGCGCATGGATTAGGGGGACCCCTGCGCCCCGTAAGAATGGTCCGCCACTGGAGAAAATTGAACCATGTATGGCTAGCTTTAAACTTGGGGGTGCATTTAAAAAGCAGCGGTGTGGTTGCTTTATAAATGCCCTTTCCTAGGCTCTTGGGCGTCAATCCAGTAGCACAGTTTTATGGAAAAAAAATGATGCATGAATGTAGTGAGGACAGCGCGGGGCGAGCGACAGTTTTTGTTTTGTAGTCCAGCAGGCAGGCCTGACAACGCGGGTCGGGATTCCAAAACAGAAGGAGCGCTGTGCTGTCAGCGCCAACAGGATGTTAGGAGCACACTGGGTTTCTGGAAAATCAGTTATTTACCTGTACTTGCAGTATTGTTAGAAGAATAAAACCTGGGGAAAAGAGCATGTGTTGCAAGAGATGTATTGAATATGTTTCTTTTTAATTATTATTTTATCCTGACAAACACTTTAATATCCCTTTCTCATCCCATAGACTTTACACAAAAACTTACCATGGGGTTTAATGAGAGGGAGAAGCTCATGGCAGATGTCAAGTGTGGCAAAAAAGTTGGTTCTGAGAGTAACCTCAGCCTGGGTACCAAATGGGGTCGCATCGGAACCTGAAAAAAAAAATACAGAACTGTAAGGCATTTCCTTGTAAGCGGTTTACATTTCTCCAAATACAAAAAAAAAAAAGAAAAAAAAGAAAAAAAAAGAAAGGAACTAGAATAAAAAAATGACAGCAAGTAGAGTGTAAAGCTGAACTCCAGTTATGGGCTCTTGCCAACCCACTCACAGTAGATGTACTGCAAGCGGGGGCGGCAAAACCAATCACCGCGACATACCTGTATATTACCATATACTTTATGATCTGGCAGCGCACATCCCCTGCTGTGATTGGACATAGCAGGGTACAGCAAATGTGTGTGGCTATACACCTGATTGGCTGTGGCCAATCACAGCACAGAGTACTGTGCTGACAAACTCCGTGCACAGATAGTGATCTGTTTCTTCTCCCTGAAATCAACTCTGAGTTGATTTCAGGGAGAAAAAGCAGACAGATCTGTTAATAAAAGCAGCACACATTACACATGGTTAGGCACACCGGTAACCCCTTGATTGCCCCTTGATGTCAACCCTTTCCCAGCCAGTGCCATTAATACAGTGCACAGTATTATCACTCATTACTCTGTTAATGTCACTAGCAAAGTCATTGTTAGGCTGGCCATACAGTTCACAATTTTCTGGTACAATTTACCTTTAGATTTACCAAAACCATATAATATAAGGTCAAACCTAAACACTTTCAATTTGTATGCAAGCAGACAGGCCCTCACACTACATAGTTGAAGGTAAATCTAAAGGAAACTGAATAAGAAAATTGTATAATATATGGCCTTCCTTAGTGTTCCTCCCAGCCATTGTCAGTTAGCGTTAGATTGCTCACCACACTATCACAGTCACACTATAAGTTGCTTTTCATCACCATTACTAGTATAGTGTCAGTACAGATCAGTATCCTACTACACTTATCCTAAGCAAAAAGTCAGAGAAGCGATAAGGATCAGTAGCTTGATCACGATCAGAACTATACTAGTGTCCCCAAGAATGCAGTTTGTTTTTTGTTTTTTTACCAAATACATGTAGTAGAATACATTTTGGCCTAATTTATAAAGAAATGTGATTTTATTGGATGTTTTATAACAGAGAGTACATCATAATATATTTATTTTTTTTATTTTGGTATTTTTTCATTTGTATAATAAAAAATAAAAAAACCCAGTGGTGATCAAATACCAACAAAATAAAGCTCTATTTGTGTGAAAAAAATCATTATATAAATATAATTTAGGTACAGTGTTGCATGACCGTGCAATTGCCAGTAAAATTAGTACAGTGCTTAAAGGGGTTGTAAACCTCACAGTTTTTCACATTAACCACTTCAGCCCCGGAAGGATTTCCCCCTTTAGGACCAGAGCACTTTTTGTAATTCAGTACTGCGTTGTTTTAATTGACAATTGCGAGGTTGTGCGACGTTGTACCCAAACAAAATTGACGTCCTTTTTTTCCCCACAAATAGAGCTTCCTTTTGGTGGTATTTGATCACCTCTGCGGTTTTTATTTGTTGCTCTATAAACAAACAAAGAGCGACAATTTTACAGAAAGAAATATACAATATTTCTTACTTTTTGCTAAAATACATATCCAAAAAAAGAAATAAAAAAAAAAAAAAAAAAAAAAAGTATTCATCAGTTTTGGGCGATATATATACTTCCTCAAATTTTTTGTAAAAAAAAAAAATTCACAATCGGCATATATCGATTGGTTTGTGCAAAAGTTGGAGCGTTTTTATGTCGATGATCTGCGATTTTTAGTGGACATGTCGGACAATTTTGACACTTTTTTGGGACCAATGGCATTTATACAGCGATCAGTGCTATGAAAATGCACTGATTACTGTATAAATGTCACTGGCAGGGAAGGGGTTAACACTAGGGGGCGCTCTAGATGTTAACTGTGTTCCCTGGGATGTGTTTCTAACTGTGTGGGGGCTGGGCTGAGTGGGTGAGGAGAGTGATCGTGGCTCCCATATACAGGAAACATGCAATCACATTCCTTCTCCCCTGACAGAACGGGGATCTGCTTGTTCACATTAGCGGTCTCCGTTCTGTCACTGTCAGGGATCGATTGCGGGTAGCCAGCGGACATCGAGTCCGCCTTACCCGCTCCCTGGCTCCCCCGGCACACAGTGATTGCGTGCTCACGATCCGCGATCTCGCAGCCGCTGTCAGGTGACGGCGGTTTGCGATATTGAACCAAGTTGCCACCGTCAAGCCATTGCGGGCAGTCGGCAACTAGTTAATGCATTCTATGCATTAATGTGAAAAACCTTTTCTGTTGCAGCTGGCCCGATCGTTCCTGAGCCGGGGACAAGCATACCTGCTCCTGCCGGTGTCTTGGGTCCTCATCGGATAGATCGATAGCAACGCAGCCATTGGATCCCGCTGCTGTCAATCAAATCAAATGATGCAGGAGCCAGGGGGCGGGGCTGAGTCCTGCTGTCTGTGTTAATGGGCGCAGCAGCAGGACACAGAAGCGCACCCGCGCAGGTGACCCCAGGAAAAGCGCTTCCCTGGCAGGAGCGCTGCGGAGGGACCCCAGAAGAGGAGGATCTGGGCCACTCTGTGCAAAACCCTTGCACTGAGGAGGTAAGTAGAACATGTTTGTTATTTAACGACTTGCTGACCGCCCGCCGTGGCTTGACGGCGGCAATATGGTTCGTTATCGCAAAACAGCATCACCTGACAGCGGCCGTGAGAAAGAATATTGTGAGCGTGCGCGCGCCGCCAGAGGGCTCGTGCACTCACTGTTTTCCGGGGGGGCAGGGAGCGGGTAGGGCGCACTCGATCACTGACTGCTACCCACGATGGTTACCCCCGGAGCGACAGAATGGAGGTCCGTGTATGTAAACACGGATCTCCGTTCTTACAGAGGGGGAAGGGCTGTGATCACAGGCTTCCTGTATATGGGAGCTGCCAGCCCAGCCCCCATACAGTTAGAACACACTGAGGGTACACAGTTAACCCTTAGAGCGCCCCCTTCAGGTTAACCCTTTCACTACCAATGGCATTTACACAGTAATCAGTGAATTTTCATAGCCCTGATAGCTGTATAAATGCCAATGGTCCCAAAAAAGTGTCAAAATAGTCCGACATGTCCGCTGCAATATCGCAGTACCGCTAAAAATCGCAGATTGACGCCATTACTAGTAAAAAATAAAAAATAAATAAAAACCCCAGAAATTTATTTTCATCATTCGTAAACAGGGCAACTTTTGCGCTAAACAACCAATAAACGCAGATTGCGATTTTCTTTAACAAAAATATGAGGAAGAATATATAAATCGGCCAAAACTGATGAAAAAAAGATCTTTTTTTTGGATTTGTATTTTAGCAAAAAGTAAGAAATATTGTTTTTTTTTGCAAAATTGTCGTTCTTCTTTTGTTTATAGTGGTGATCAGAAATGATGCAGAGGTGATCACCAAAAGAAAGCTCTATTTGTATGAAAAAAGGACGCAAATTTTGTATGGGTAAAATGTCGCACGACCGCGCAATTGTCAGTTAAAGCGACGTAGTGCCGAATCACTAAAAGTGCTCTGGTCCTAAAGTGGGAAATCCTTCCGGGCTGAAGTGGTTAAAAAAAAAAAAAAAAAAAAGCTAAACGTTTACAATCACTTTAATAGCACAAAATACCCTGGTCATGAAGGGGGTAAAACCTTCTGGAGGTCAAGGGGTTAAATAGAATTAACTTTTTTTTCTTATCCAGAGTTTAAAGTGGTTGTCAACTTGTGACAACCACTTTAACCTACAGGTATGCCTACAATAAGGCGTACCTGTAGGTGCCCTGCATATCTTCCAAACCTGTAGGGTTCAGGAGATATGCAGTGTTGAATCTGTGCCGACGTCATTTCGGCACATGCACAGTGAAGGAAAGGCCTCCGTGCCGTTCCTACACTGCAACTGTGCCGTGACTGGTGGCTTCCTCCCGCACGCATGCGCGGGAGTGACGTCACGCGACTCCGGCCAGTCACAGCGCTGGAGTCGCGGCCCCAGAAGGAAGAGGGGCTGAAGATGGACGCAGCCTGCAGAGGGGACAATGCTGGATGTCGCAGGCTTCGTTTGCAGGTAAGTGACACATAATGGGCTAGTATGCGATGCATAGTAGCCCATTATGCTTCTACTTTACAGGGGTACATAGAGGAAGTAAACCCCATCTGGGTTTACTTCCTCTTTAATGTCACTTTGGTACATCTTATGTTGATGTCCAAAAATCTGTCCTCTATTTGTACTTTGCAAGCTATGCTGAAAAAATCAAACTGCCTGTAGAGTCCGATGTATAAACCTGCTCCAAAAAAAAACCTAAAATTGTAATATTTTTTGAAAAACGATTTTATTTTATGGTATGCTACAGTATTTGAATGGAAAACAACATAGTAGGGTTAGGGACACTGTGCATCCCAGTGCTGGCAAAACACAGCCCTGCATCTAATCGCCAAATAAGAACCTTAATATGAGAGAAGTATCTCCTCCTTCCTAGCGAGCCGAGCCTTTTGTATGTTTCTTCGGTTTATTCTTCATCCTGTCTGGAAGTGCAATGTCATCCTGAGTCGAGTGCTGCACCAGAACCTGAAAATCGGGTTTCCTTGTGAAATTCTGGAACGGATTATAGTCATTGCCACAACATGCCAAGAAACCCGTTTCATGATGATGTAGCAAAAACACAGCCAAAAATGTTAGACTTTTACTTATTCAGCTGTGGAATATTTACAGCTTTTATTCTATGGCCATGAAGCAGAACTTCAGCAGATAATGCTATCCATTCATCATACACCAACGCCTAATTCCCACAGTTCAATGCAATATCACATTAAAGCAGTGGTTCTCAACTCCGGTCCTCGGGACCCACTAACAGGCCAGGTTTGCAGGATAACTGAAATGCATCACAGGTGATATAATTTGCTGCTCAGTGATTGCAGTGTTCTAGTCTGCATCTCCCCAAGGTGATACTTAAAATCTGGCCTGTTGGTGGGAGTTGAGAACCACTGCATTACAGCAACCCATTCAATGCACCACAATGGACAATTTATTACATATGCATTTTTTGTTTAAAAAAGCAGCACACTCCAAGTGCAGAGTTGCTTCACATCTGTTTTGCTGTCATACAATGCCAGTGTGTTGGCTGGGTGCACTGGGGTGCCATTTAATGTAATTGCTAACTTTGTCCCAGGCATCAATGTCCCCCTGGTCACAAAAAAGCTCAATGTAGAGGACATCCAGAAAAATTGTGAAGAACTTGCAAAGTCATTAGGTGCAGCTGCCATATTTCTATCTTCACCGGTGCATTTTACATTTTCAAATCAATTTTTACTTTTACAGCGCAGGGACTGAATGTCACAGTGACATCGGTCGCATATCCTTAATACAGACATGGGTCCACGACCCATAGTGTAATCACACTAGACATGTGCAATTTGTTTCGGTCCAAATTAGTTTCTTGACAAAATTCGACAAATTAGTTAATTCGGAAATATTCGAATTAACGAAAGCCCGTTTAACAAATTTTTCCGAAAGCGAAAATTAGGAAATTCGAAAATAAGAATGAAAGTCTGAAAATTCAAAAGAACAAAAATCCAAACATTCAAAAGAACGAAAATACAAAATAATAACTAACTAATAATAACTATAGGTACAGGTGGTCCCCAGGTTACAAACAAGACAGGGTCTGTAGGTTTGTTCTTAAGTTGAATTTGTTTGTAAGTGGGAACAGGTATATTTTATATGTGTAGCTTCAGCCAAAAAAATGATTTGTAAGCTTTTTGGATAGCATAGGGAAGGGGTAACCCCCCCTGTAATGTTTGTTTTGCTGTCTATGTTTCTGTTCAGAAGATTTCACCTCACTTCCTGTCTCAATGATAATTGGATTTTGAAAATTTTGGGTTGTTGTGGAAACAAGGATTTGTGATAGAGCATCAGTGGGGGCACCTTTTTCCCATAATAACTCTTGCAGGAGTGACTTTCCCTTCCTAGGGGGAGATTTCTTCTCACTTCCTGCTGTCTACCTCTGTTTGTAAGTTGGATTCCTTTGCAAGTTGGATGTTTGTAACTAGGGGACCGCCTGTATTGGAATTTCCTTTCAAATTTGGCTGTTAGTAAACGTAACAAATACAAATTTATCCGAAGTTACAAATTACCCGAAATAACGAATGCCGCATCTAAATGAATTGAATGTAACAAATTAATAATAATAAATAAGAATAATAACTTTTTATTATTATTTATTATTATTAGTTCATTACATTCCATTTGTTTAGATGGGGCATTCGTTATTTCGGATAATTTGTAACTTCGGATAAATACGTATACGTTACATTCAATAGCCAAATTTTAAAGGAAAATTCCAATAGCTATAATATAATAGTTAGTTATTATTAGGTAGTATTTTGGATTTTCAAATTTTCGGATTTTCAAATGTTCAGATTTTCAAATGTTCAAATTTTTGTACTTTCAGATTTTCATTCTTATTTTCTGATTTTCAAATTTTGGACTTTTCCGAATTTTATCGAAATAACAAATACCGCATCTAAGCAAATGTAACATAATGACTAATTAACATTTTTTCGAAGTTACAAATTTATTCAAAATAACGAATTTCGCTCATAACGAATGACCCTAAAACTGAAAAAACCCCAAACAAATGAAATGAAAACAAACACATTTTTGGCAGTGCACATGTCTAAATCACACTGCCTACTGCATTATCCCCCACCATTGATATTCATCCCTTCTATCCATGGTGTCGGATCCATGCAGGACTCACCTTTGAATGCAATGCCGGCATTATTGATCAGCACATCCAGCCCCCCATACTTGTCCTTCAGAAAGTCCCGCAGGCACCGGATGCTGTTGAGATTCCACTCAGGACGTACCTAGGCTGTGGTACCTATCTTCCCTACTTATAGTTACCACCCCCTATTACGTCATCCGTCACACTAAATCTGTACACGTGACGGTTTTTACACAAACAAAAGTAAAGTAAACAAACCCCAAAAAAGTCAAAATCCCAGTAAGCAATACTCGCTTTAAGCAATAAAACTTATTTAAACATTGAAGCTTTTTTACAATTAATCAGTAATACAATGTAAACGAATCTACGCCATAAACAATAAAGCTATTTTAAGCCTTTTCAGGTTTTAAACTTTTAGTCTTTTATTCTTACTTTTAGACTTTCA
>BLSH010138638.1:2833-17767 GCA_018402905.1 Glandirana rugosa
ATTATTGTAGAAATTTTAGATCTCGTACCGTTGAGTGTTTCCGTAGATAATTTTCACGTACCTTCACCAGGGTTCTCCCTTGCAGTTGTCGAGTGGCAGGGGTGTTCCTTCGTAGCTCATGTCAGTCCTCCACATAGACACCAGACATCGGCCGTTCTGCGACCTGACCTGCTAGCCTCGAGTGACACCTCATAGCGCCGCCGCACTGCAGTAGTTTTTCACGCTGCGCAAAGACTCGCACGCCAAGTGTGTTGTTCTTCACTGGCGCGAGAAAGTAGTCCGTGGTAACTCTACTGGCCGGGGTAGAGACCGGTGGCTGCCTGGGGGCCTGCTCGGTGCCTTGGCTCTGGGGAATGGGTCCTTAAATGTCGTCGCAGCCTGTATGGGGGAGGGGCTGGTTGGGGTTTAGATGGGGCCGGTCATCTCAATGGTGCCTGATGAAAGAGCGCGGTCACTTCTTGTTGTGTGAACCGCACGCTCAGAAACGCGTCGCACTTTTTGATGACGTCACGCCGCCGCGATACTCCACAGTGAGCTCCGATCGTCCAGTCCAGCGTCTTGCCGGCTACAGACCACAGATACACCTCCTGACTGTACTCGATGCTTCCTTGTGGGGACGGTGAGCTGTTGACGTTCCCTCTTGGGACCACTTCCATGCACTTTTAATAGATGCCTTTGTGAGTTGCCATGCTCTAGATTTTAAAGATGTTATTAAAATGTTTTACAGTCTGCACTTAGAAGCGCCTCTGTCCTTGTTTGTATCTCAATGGTATTGTTCTGTTATGGTGGATGTTGGCATGGGTTGGGGGGTAGGGGGAGTTACTCTGCTCTGGTTATCCAGTTAACGTTTACTGTGTTAAGAAATGTATACTGTACCTGAGTGTTCTAGGTCTATTGTCTAGCTTCCCTGGTGGGGTGTGGTCAGGCCTGGCATTAGGTTGCCGGCCCCGCTCACATTCTGACCCAGTAGTTTTTCTGTAGTTGCGGGAATCTTGTTCAGGCTTAATGTGACGTATGTCTGACTGGTCCTCTGAGTCCGGCATCTCCGTTCTTCTTGATACAGCTTATTCACTTGATAATTGTCTGGGTGGTTCCGGACAGATCCTTACACCCACCCCCTCAGTAGGTCCTGATCCGGCATACTCGCCCTTGGGCGATACCAGAACGCATAGGCTTGTAGTCTTGATAGTAATTTAGTTCATACTCCACATTCCTTTCTCCCTTCCCTCTTTCTTTTCTTCCCCCCCCCCCTTTTTTTCCTCCCCCCCTTTTTTTTCCCCATTCCTCCTCCCTTTCTTATTCTTCTCCTTCTTTGAAGGTGTCGCTCGCCGGGGGCCCTTCCCGGGGCTCCACTCACTCATTACCGGCTAGCCTGCAGTAGGCTGTGGCCTGCCATATGGGTCTCCTCAAAATTACATCCCTCAATATAAGGGGTCTCAATAAACCGGAGAGGCGATCACAGCTCCTTTCCATTTCTGAAGAGAGAGGGATCGCAGATAGCCTTTCTATAAGAGACGCACTTTAAAGGAGACCATATCCCGAAGCTCACAAACAATGCCTTCCCCGTGGCATTCCACGGTGTCTCCCCGGTTTCCAAGTCCAAAGGGGTTAGTATACTTTTTGCCATATCTGGCGCAACGGATAGATCCACAGGGCCGTTTTTTTCCCCTTTGGGGTCTACTATCAGGTGTGCAGGTCACCCTGGCTAATCTATACCTGCCCAATAAAGACCACGCGCTATTTCTGCATAGGCTTCTCCCTGATCTCCTGGACTTTTTGGAGGGTTTACTGGTGTTGGGTGGCGATCTGAGCTTTGCCATGGAGCCCTTCCTAGACGTCTCGAGGGGTGCCTCACACCTCCCCTAAACCCTACTCTGCAAGATTAAAGAAGAGCCACAACTGCTTCACTTGGTGGATCCTTAGAGAATTCAGCATCCCTGTGACCGTGACTACACTTTTTTTTCGCAGGTGCACCATACCTACTCCAGGCTGGACTACTTCTGATCCCGCACCAGCATCGTGACAAGGTAGCAGACACATCCATCGGCACAGTGTCCCTCTCGGACCATGCGCCTATTCATGCTATACTTAAGCTCGATCACCTGGCTCGACCTCTACCGAACTGGCGGTTGAGTGACACCCTCCCCCAGTCTGAGGAGATTCGTCTGGATGTTTTGTCCACTTTGCGGGATTACTTCGCCTCAAACACTGGCTCGGTCACCAACCCCCTCTTGCTCTGGGAGGCAGGAGATGAGGAGATGGACAGTATTGTTATTTTGACCCCTAGAGGTCTCTCTTGTTCCACTTGGGAGTCCCTCCCTCCGGGTCTCCTATAATAGAGCCGTCCACCTTCCTCCCAGTCAGGGTCTGAAGAAAATACGAGACGTATTGAAACGCGTCACCCTATTGGCTCCACTTTCTTTGACGTCACTTCCGGGACGCCGCACTTCAGCTATTCACACTTCCGGCACCTTGTGCGTTCCAACACGAGCTACATACCATCTACGGAGTCTACAGATGACACTGGCCAGCCGATCGGTGACTCCACGAACAGCTCCAGTGACACCCCAGCACAGGCACCCAGCATGGACGTGATATAGCCTTCTCAGCTAAACTGACGTTATGTTTTCTCTTGTTCCGTCCTTTGTGAGTACCCATCTTCATTATTGTGCAAATAAATTGTGTTTTTTGATTTACTGCGCTTAGGTCTGGCGCGCTTGTTTCCATTTCTATTTTTGCAGAGTTGCTTGTACTCATCGGGTTGCTGCCCCTATCCGCTCATCATTACCACGCTACCCCAGCTCTTTGCCCAGGACTTATTTTTAGAGACACTATTATAGACTTTATGAGTCGTATTTCAGGACTGTTTTGTTATTTTGTCTGAAGTTTTTCCATTTACTATTGGCGCCATTCTCCTCCTCACACATAAAAAACAGTGGTGCGGGGAGTCCTGATCAGATGGGGGGGGCACACCGCAAGAGAGCGCGTACAACAGATGGAGGATCTATTCACAAGATTGCAGGTCCTTGAGCGTACTCACAAGAAATCCCTGGCCCATTCTGCCTTCCGGGACCTTCAGAAGGTTCGGGAGTAGCTTTGTGAGCTTCTCTTCTATAAAACGAAACAGGAACTGGCCTGGGTCAAACGAGGCTTTTGCAAATTTTCCAACAAACCAGGTGCTCTCTTGGCATGGGCGCTCAAAGGGCCGCACCCGGGGACCTACATTCCTTGCGTGCAAACTGGCTTGGGTAAGAAACTGTCACTGTCCTCTGACATAGCAGGGGAATTCCGGTCATTTTTTGAAAAACTGTACAACCTGGCGGACGCCGCGTCTGCGGTTATTCCCAGGGCGGAAAACCTGAAAATGCTGGTCTCCTCGGGGATGCCTACCCTAGATCCTGGTATCCGGGAGGAACTTGAGCAACCAATCTCTGTCGAGGAGCTTGGCGCGGCTTTGGCTGATGCGAAGCCCAGTAAGGCCCCTGGCCCAGATGGGCTGACCCCTGCCTACTGTAAGACCTTTTTCGAGTCCTTGTCTGGCCCCTTAGTGGAAGCGCTTTACACGATCCCACACGGGCAATCTTTCCCTGTGGACTCCCTGAGAGCCTACATATCCCTGATCCCTAAGGAGGGAAAGGATCCTCAACAGTGTGGCAGTTACCGCCCCATTGCCCTCCTGAACACAAACCTGAAGCTGTTTGCGAGGGTTCTGGCAAACAGGCTGTTGCCGCACATACCGGAATTGATCCACCGTGACCAGGCAGGATTTGTCCCTCAACGAGAGGCGAGGGACAATACCGTCAGGGTTCTAAACCTGATACAGGTGGCCAGATCGGAGCAGAGACCCTTGCTCTTACTCTCCACCGACGCAGAGAAGGCCCTCGACCGGGTCAACTGGTTTTTTCTTAGAGCCACATTGGAACATGTGGGCCTTCGTGCGTCGATGCTCAGATGGATCATGTCCCTCTACTCTGACCTCTCGGCAGCGATTAGGGTCAACAAGACCAGATCAGACTTTTTCGGCATTCGCAATGGAACTCGGCAGGGCTGCCCATTGTCTCCCCTTATTTATATTTTGACGCTTAAACCCTTTCTCTATACTTTGAGGTTGGATCAGGAGATGAAGGGCTCTCGGAAGGGTTCTGGCTCACATAAGGTCGCTGCCTTTGCGGACGACCTGATTTTCTTCCTGACCTCACCCGACACGTCCCTTCCGAGAGTTCTTCGGTTGCTGAGGGAGTATGGTTCATTGTCGCATTTTCAGATCAACATGGCCAAGTCCTTGGTCCTTAATATCACCGCTGATCAGGCTGTGGTGGACTGCCTGAGAGCGGCCTACCCTCTGCGTTGGGCCAACTCCTCTATATGCTATCTAGGGGTAGACATTACCAGCGACATAAAGGCCCTATAAAGGTAAAGAAAGACTGCACTACCCTCCAATTTTAGAATCACCTACCACAGCTGCAACTTAAAAAGTGTGAATTCTACACCTACAAAAATGTTAAAATGAAAAAAAGTTGCGCTAGTGTGTGTGACGCATATATCTATAACATAAATAAATCAGCAGTGTCAAAAACATGCAAACCAATCACAAAAAGTCTAAATATATTGAATCGTGTAATAAAGAATAAATAAAAAAGATACAAAAATTAGTCCAAATGAATTCAATCTTGTGCAGAAAAATATGTGATAATCTTCTCCAAGTGTTCATAAGTGTGTGAGCATCCACCATACCACCATTCCAGTGAAACACAATCCTCCACCAATACAGATGTATCCTTACTGGAACTCCTGGACCCCTTGTTATAGGGGGTCAGGAGACGCCTGTGTGGATATAGACCTCCACCGGGCCACACCGATCAACTTCCTGAGTCTTATCCTCCAAGGGGCATCCGTGTAACTCAATAAAGGTAAAGAAGCCGCAATAGTGTCATATCATTTAAAACCACAACGTTTAATGAAATATTGCACTTACAAGCGTCAGATGAAATCTCGCTCTATACACATAAAAAGCCGTTCCTTCAATCAGCGTCTTGCCCCGGAAGACGTCCTCTTTGTGACGAAATCAATAGGGTGGAAGTGCTGTCTCGTGGTCACCGCTGATTGAAGGAATGGCTTTTTATCTGTATACAGCGAGATTTCATCTGACACTTGTAAGTGCAATATTTCATTAAACATTGTGGTTTTAAATGATATGACACTATTGCGGCTTCTTTACCTTTATTGAGTTACACGGATGCCCCTTGGAGGATAAGACTCAGGAAGTTGATCGGTGTGGCCCGGTGGAGGTCTATATCCATATAACAAGGGGTCCAGGAGCTCCGGTAAGGATACATCTGTATTGGTGAAGGATTGTGTTTCACTGGAATGGTGGTGTGGTGGATGCTCACACACTTATGAACACTTGGAGAAGATTATCACATATTTTTCTGCACAAGATTGGATTCATTTGGACTAATTTTTGCATCTTTTTTATTTATTCTTCATTACACGATTCAATATAATTGGACTATTTGTGATTGGTTTGCATGTTTTTGACACTGCTGATTTATTTATGTTATAGATATATGTGCACACACACTAGCGCAACTTTTTTTCATTTTAACATAAAGGCCCTATACCCTGCAAACTTTGTACCTCTACTGGCCCGAGTAAAGACGGATTTACTCCGCTGGCATTCACTAGCGCTGACATGGTTTGGCAGATGTAGCGTCCTGAAGATGACTGTCCTCCCTAGAATGTTGTACATCATGCAGGCGTTACCCATCCGGCTCCCGTCCAGTTTCTTTAAGAGGGTTGAAGTCCTATTCCGTGAATTTGTATGGTCCCACCGCCAGCCCAGGATCCGGCTTACCATTCTTCACCTGCCCAAAGCTCGGGGTGGTGTGGGCCTTCCAGACATGAGGGCATACTACAGGGCGACTCACTTAGTTAGGCTGGTGGACTGGTTCTGCCATACCGACGGCAAGCACTGGGTTGCCATGGAGCTGGAGTACTCAGCAGGCATAGCGAAAAGCTGGCCGTGGATCCACTCCTCCCTTCCCCGTGGAATAGCGGACCACCCAACTCTTGGGGGCACCCTGGCAGTTGCCAGGGAGGCCTTCAAGCACACCTCAGTCTCCCCATACCTATCGCCTATGATCCCGGTCTTGGACAACCCAGAGTTTGAACCGAGCCTTCACAATCTGGCTTTCCAGCGGCTGGGGACAGTAAACCGTACGTATGTCTCGGACTTCCTCAAAACTGATGGTTCCATTTCTGATGTTGCGGGTCCAGCGGTGGTCAGTCCTCCCTTGGACTTTCTCAGTGGTCTCCAGCTCCGGGCCTTCTTGCGGAGGTCCCAGAGGACCCTGGGAGGCTCCAGACAGCTGACTACACTGGAGGCGATATGCCGCTCCGGGGAGCCCGTTCGCCACGGCCTCTCCTTACTATATACCTTGTTGACTCAGCCCCGAGCTGATTTTCAGCCACCATTCCTTCTTCAATGGGAAGAGGATCTGGGTGTCAAGTTGACTGCTGCAGAGAGAGAGAAAATACTGCACTTTGCCTATAAATCCTCCATAGCTACCAGGATTCAAGAATCCTGCTATAAAATTCTTACAAGATGGTACAGATTGCCAACGGTTCTGCATCGTTTTTTCCCTCGGACTTCGGAGCGGTGCTGGAGATGTGGAAGGCACAATGCTCCACATCTTTTGGGACTGTCCAAAATTGCGTCCCTTTTGGAAGGGGGTGACCCGCACCATAAAAAACCTGACTGGCGTTGACGTGGAAGACAAGCCACTGGCGTGTTTATTACACTTAACAGACCGTCCCATCAAGAATTACAAAACCTCTCTAACAATGCAGCTGTTGAATGCGGCTAAGGCATGTATCCCTCTCTGTTGGAAGTCGGAGCTCCCTCCCTCTCTGGCACTATGGTTCTCGAAGGTTAATGACCTGATAAATATGGAAAACCTGACTGCCACCCTGAACAACGGGAGGAGGCCTTGCGACCTTGGCAGTACTTTGTCTATACAGACGCCTATCTGGTGGAATGCCGCGCTGAGCCACTGGATCGGCGTGACACTGGGGGGTCCTAGGTGGGCGACATGCAATTCCCACTGTATCCTTTTTACTTTTTGTCTATCTATCTTTTATATTATACTTCCACTCTGTTCTGGAGTTTCATAATTCAAAAAGTTGAGTTTCCTGGTGATAACCTGGTCTTATTTTACCCTCCCGCTCCGCGGCGGTTGGTCCTGGGGGTGGGTGGGGTCCTGGCTGTGGTGGGGGGGTATCTGGCGGTCTTCCTCCGGATCCCTTGGCCGCTGGGGCCGGGTGTCCCTGCCTCTCCCTGGACGTTAATCAACCCTGGGGTCATTTTATAATAAGGTTTTTGTTTTTTTCGGTACAGAACGGTTGATGGGGCTGTTGGAGTGGGAGGACCAGTCAGACGTGCAGCTTTCAGCTAGGCACCTGGGTGCTCAACGCTGCCCGCCTTTGAGGCGGGCTATGGTTACAGACCATGGAGTGCACTTACATGTTCTTGGTTTTTCGAGATATAAGAATAAGAATACTGTACCCTCTATTACTGTGTATAATGCTGCTCTATTCTGATATACACTTTGTCTCCATGATTCTGTATTTGATGATGGCTTTCCAGTTGTATGTATCCTTCTAATTTTTTCTTTGGAAAATAAAGGAATTACAAAAAAAAAATAATAATAATTACATTCATGTAGCGGTACCCCTGAAGAAGCTGCTAATGTAATTTATATTTGTTCCCAGGCCTCTGCCTCTCAACCCCAAATAACTGTCCCAACCCCTCTGGCACACCTAGCAATAGTGTACTTGCAATGCACAGTAAGGCAGACACAATTGGAGTAAACAAAAGGTTTGTTTACTGGGAGACTTTCCACGTTAAAACAAACCACACACTGAGATTCAAATGACAGAAAAATAGTGAACTGTGACATACAATGGTATAAACAAGGACTCAAATATGCACTTCAAATTAATACAGGCAGTCAGCCTGAATGGCTTTTAACCACTTCAGCCCCAGAAGGATTTCACACTTTAGGACCAGAGCACTTTTTGCGATTCGGCACTGCGTCGCTTTAACAATTGCGCGGTCGTGCGGCGTTGTACCCAAACTAAATTTGCGTCCTTTTTTCCCCACAAATAGAGCTTTCTTTTGGTGGTATTTGATCACCGCTGCGTCATTTCTGATCGCCCCTATAAATAAAAGAAGAGCGACAATTTTGCAAAAAAAAACGCAATTTCTTACTTTTTGCTAAGATACAAATCCCAAAAAAATATATAAAAAAACATTTTTCAACGGTTTTGGCCGATTTTATATTTTTCCTCATATTTGTGATAAAAAAAAAATCGCAATTGGCGTTTATTGATTGGTTTGCACAAAAGTTGCCGCGTTTACGAATGATGAGAATTCATTTTTGGGGTTTTTATTTTTTATTTATTTTTTACTAGTAATGGCGGCGATCTGCGATTTTTAGCAGTACTGCGATATTGGGGCGGACATGTTGGACCATTTTGACACTTTTTTGGGACCATTGGCATTTATACAGCGATCAGTGCTATAAAACTTTCACTGATTACTGTGTAAATGCCATTGGCAGTGAAAGGGTTAACCTGGGGGGTGCTCTAAGGGTTAACTGTGTTCCCTGGGCATGTTCTAACTGTGTGTGAGCTGCCCTAGCAGTGGAAGGGGAGTGATCACAGCTTCCATATAGAGGAAGGCTGTGATCACAGCCCTTCCCCCCTCACAGAACGGAGATCCGTGTTTACATGCACGGACCTCCGTTCTTTCACTCCGGGGGGGGCATCGCGGGTAGCCGGCGGAGATCGAGTCCACCGCACCCGCTCCCTGGCCCCCCCTGGACACAGTGAGCAAGCCTCCTCACAGTGCACGATCATATGACGGCGGTTTGCGATATCGAACCACCTTGTCACCGTCAACCTGCGGTTGGCGGTCGGCAAGTGGTTAAAGTGACCTATGTACTCAGGCATTAGGGGAACTAATCTAGCTTGGTAACCGTCAGTCTTTTTCCCTTGAATCCTGAGATCACAGACCCAAGACATGAAAATGTGAAGCTATAGGCCACCAATACAAATTATTACTGTAACAGTTATAATGATAGTTCCCCTTAAAAGGTAGTCAATGGGATCACTAAACTACTGATACCCAAAGAGTGACAGTGAACGTTCTCACAATTGAGATGTCCAAGATCTCTGGCTAGCCTGGCGTTGGTGCACTTGATGTCCTGGTAGCAAAATTATCTGTAGTGGCTGAACAGCAGAACAAAAAGAGCAATGACACCTGTACACAGGATTTAATATCACTCCAACCGAATATACAGGTGTATTGTTTGCTCACCACACCAATCGATCGATACAGAAGTCAATCCCGCTGTTCAGGGTGTGCTGTAGGCACTGGAAACAATGATGTCCTCTTGCCTTTTTTTGCTCTGAGGGAAGGCAGCTTCCACTGTTCAGCTGCAGTCTTCTCCAGAATGATCGATGCTCACTCTATGGATGTTGCTGGCTCTGGAACAGACTTGAATGCTGGTTTGCTGGTCCCACTTGTCCCCTTTTAGAACACTGTATCACCGCAGCTGGCTTGGACACCACAGAAATTTAGCTGGCTGAATTGCTGTTGGTAGGCCTCAGGCTGCAGCCCACCTGGAAGCGACACACAGGATCCTTGCTGGTCATCCACGCTGTTCCAAGAGACTCAAGCAGGCCACAGCCTCTGCTTAAATAGTCCCCCAAGATGCACCATTTTCCCCCAGAAGTCCCTTTCCACCGCACAGTCTTGTGGGGAATGCAGTTCTTCCTGAAGGCAGTCCAAGGGAAACTTCCTGGAAGTAAACTATGAATCCCAAGATGCACTGCTTCTGCTGGAATAAATACTGCGATTGTAAAACGTGACAATATAATCTTCCTTTCTTTGGCCACTAGAGGGAGTCTGCTCCACATGACAACGCTGCACTCTGTCTCTGAAATGCAGACATAAATATAAATATGCTCCCTGTTAAAAGAGTCTGAATACTTTCAGTGACCCCTTGACAAAACCTCAGAAATAGCGGGCAGCAAAGCAGGCCCTTGGGAGTGGCTGGTAGTTGTGGTTCACCTGCCCGCTGCCCTCAATCACACTATGTCCACACACCCGGAGTCAGGGCACAGGCCAGTACTTTGTTTTGTTATTTTATTTGAGGGGATAAAACTTGGATGGGAAAAGGATTAACTGTGGGATGCCCAAAGAATGAGATTACGGGACCTTCTATATACATCTGCAGTATATACACTCCAACTTCCTCCAGCTCAATCACTTGCTGACCGTTCCTCTCCTTACTTCACACTTCTTAATTTCCTGGCCTGAAAGGCAATTTATCAGGCCGCCAGGATGCTTCTTCCTCCACCCCAACTAGCACTTTTGCCAGCAGGACCTCCGAACCACCCATTACAGGCAAGGGCCATTGGTTCCTGATTGTGAAGCCACGGGCCCTCCACACTCCTAGCTCAAAAAGAGAGGAGTATCCAAGGGATGTTCCTTCTTGCAATCTCCAACCCTCCCTGAGCCACTCCCCAGCCCAGATCAAAACAACCAGACCTGCACTCACTGTCAGAACTGACTAGATTTTACCTCTCCTATCAAAAATCTACAAAAGTAGAGCACCTATCACTATGGATGCGCTACACTCACCCACCCCCCCCCCTCCCCCCAAGAATAAGCTGGTCCCCAGCTAAAAATTTACAAAAATAGATACTGGGCCCAGGGGCAAGGGCATCCCAAAGTCAGAAAATGGGAGGGGAAAAGGGAACAAACTTGGACAAGGGAACTGTACAAAATAATTGAAGTACAAAAATATATGTCAATACCATCTATGTAAATGATTTACACTGTACAGCATATTGCATCCTAGCTGCAGGTCCCTGCACTAGCCACCTATGAATAAATATACATTCCTGGGCCAGAGCTCTCCTCCTGAAGGAAAAGCATTCACTCCTCTTAATTCGAAGAAAGGAATAGTTAGCTTTTAGCTTGACTCTCGTTGGATATAGATAACAGCCGTTGCATCCTGGAATCCTAAGAGAAGAGGAAACAACTAACTAAACTAACTACAAAGAACAGGTCTACAGGGAGGAGGTTAGAAGCCTCCCAATAGAGCAACATTTCACACAAAACAGTCTTCTTCTTTACCTGCCTGCCCTGTCAGTGAGGGGTTATGATCCCACTGCAGGAGCAGAAGAAGGAAACATTTCAAGGTAGTGTTTTTTTTTAAAACTTCCTGATGGGAGGGGCCCCTCCCCGGGCAACAGGCTTCAAAAAGGGAATGAAAAAAAAGGCAAACTTTACCCAAGTGTCCTTCAATGGGTAGTCTCTTCCACTGGGCACAGGTTGGCAGGCTGGTTTGCCCTGCCATCAGGAGGAATTGAACACTCTGCTGTAACTCTAACAGTCAATTGAAGTGTTCCTACATCCGCTGCTACTCCAAAAGTCTGGTTGGATGTAGTAATGGGAGTCTGGCAACCTCTTCCAGCCTCCCCCTTCCCCCAGACAGAAATGGAAAAACTCTTTACGGGCTGATTGGGCCTAATCTCATCACACAGTCCCTCCTAAAAGCACGTCCAAGGCTCCACTCCTTTCCCAACTGCTGCTATCAGATCCCGCAAAGGTTTAGGCACATGTAAATAGTCCCACATCATCTCATCCTCCCACTCCTCCCTAGAGCTTTCAACAATGTCCATGACGTGGGGTGGGATGTAGTGGTAGTCCAGGTCCCACTCCGTTGGTACCGGTAGGACCTTGGCAAGCTGGTGATCTTCCCCTTCCCTTGTAAAACTTGTGTATCAGGAGACTTTACCACCATCTACCGGTAGGTGGCTGCTCTGGTCTGGGTGGAGGAAGACCTGTTATAAAAGGTTTGATGGTTGACACTGAGGGTTCCTGCAGAAGGTTTGGCATCCTGAGGGGGCTCTGTCTCATCCCCATCTGAGAAGAAAAGGACCTGGGAACTCCCCGTCTCTTGCTCCTCCTCTGACACCTCACTTGGAGACGACCACTCCAGCAGGTGCTCCAAGGACCCAAACTCTACCAGCAGTCTGGGTGACACCCAGTCTATGGCCCTTTCCCAAACATCTTCAGCTAGCTCGACAGGGGATGCCTCCCCCTCAACCACAGACTCCAGCCTAGCTGGGATGTATACGGATGAGGACTCAGCCAGCATTTCAGGGACCCCGGACCCCCGCTTAATGGTACTCACAGGTTCCAGGTCCCCAGCCAGGCTTCAGGCTATGGCAGCCTCTTCTTCCCCTCCGTCCCTAATTTTCGCAGGGGAGTTGCTAGGTGGCAACTCCACCCTGCCTTTGGGTGATATCGTCAGGCCCGATCCAGCCTTCTGGAACTTCCGCGGCTGCCAATGACAAAGCCCTGATTGCAGGTCCACTTGATAGTACTGCAGTTCCTGAGATATAGATACCTGCCGGGTTGATGCTTTGTCGCAGTAGCCACACCGACCCCAAGCATTGACTTCTGCGGTAGGCATCCAGCAATCCGGCAAATTAGGCACAGCCGCTCCATCCCTTCAATGACTCCTAGGGCGAGTGCCCCACAAGGCTCCAATTGGACCCCTGTATTGATCAGGGTCTGTTCCGGCCTATCCCGGCAACCATGTCCGCTCTGACACAAGTCTCCCACCTTCTGCCATCTCTCTCTTCATGGTGACTAGTGCTAGCTGCAAGCTCATCGACTCTTCCAGGGTGTGCCGTTACCCTACGTTACCAGACGAGCTGGTGCAAAATGTCCTGATAAACAGGCTTGCTGTGTGTCACAATGCTGTAACCCCTTGTGTGAAGGACAAAACTTTACAGACACATTGACGCTAGCAGGACTTGTCCCAACCTGCTGGTGGTTGCCGGTACTAACAGTAAATTGTTGTAGCCACTGTTTTGCTGGACAGCTCCTCAACACAGTCTCTCCTTTTTCAGCAGAAACACTCCCTGGCATACTTTTACTGCAGGCAGGAATTGAAGCAGATATTTGCAAAGTACTTGTAATGCCCAGCTTTATCAGAGCGCTGGGCATATTTGTAATCCAGTGGTAATGTCTGGTCATAGCATGGTGCAGGACATATTTGTAATCCATGGGCACGTTCACCCGCCGTGATTGCCACGGGTAATGACACATGGTACAGAGTCACTGAATTGCAGGATTAGAATAAGTGTCCATCCACAGCGTTGGTTTGGAGCAACTGGGTAAGCAGGCAGCAATACTAATGGCGGCTACCGCTTGTTGCTATGGACAATGTCATACTTAATTAGCACAATTCGGAGGGCAGAGCACACAAGTCCTTCTCCCAAGTTTAATCCATATCAGCAATAATGGTTTACAGTTCCCTGGTTCAGTTCTCTTGCGGTTGCTAGGGGCAATGACTGGCAGCCTTGCAGGTAAATCCCGGATGAGCCCCCAAATGTAGCCTTGTTCTCCCTCGATTGTGGCTGATAGTTTTGATCCACCTGCCCGCTGCCCTCAATCACACTATGTCCAATCACCCAGAGTCACGGAAAAGGTCGGTACTTTGTTTATATATTTTATTTGAGGGGATAAAACTTTGATGGGGAAAAGGGTTAACTGTGGGATGCCCAAAGAATTAGATCATGGGACCTTCTATATACATTTGCAGTTTATACACTCCAACTTCCTCCAACTCAATCACTTGCTGACCGTTCCTGTCACGATCGAGCGTCAGGCTTGAAGACCCGTAGCTATAGCAGTTGCCGGACAGACCAGCAGTGGTAGTTCCCCTGGCAGATGACACAGGCTCATCTGAGGTGCGGAATCTAAGTACTGACCGGTGTTCACCAGAGCTCCTGATGGTGGAGATGAATCTCGCTGCGTGTCGGTACCAGATCGCAGTCCTCAGGGTTGCCCCACCAGGGTGTTAGCATACCGTTGTCCAGTAGCGGATGAGCCGATAAGGATCTGACAGAAGCGTGGTCAATAGGCAAGCCAAAAGGTCGGTAACGAGTAGTTGCAGGTTGGGATCAGGCAGAAGAGAAGTCGTGGAACAATCCGAGGGTCGATAACGTATGGTAGCAATCCGGTCAGCAGCAGGGAAGGAAAAGCAAGGCACTGGCTAAGAAAGCACAATAACCTGGCAAAGAGGAAGTGCAGAGACAAGGCTTATAAAGGAAGTTCATGGGAGGAGCAAGAAGTTCAAGGTTCACCAGCAATCAAGACATAAGACAGGGTTGTCTAATGGACCAGGCAGAATATCCAACAGATCAGGCAGGGAGCTGTCCAGCATCTCAGATAGCTTAGTGAGAAGGATCAACGCCAAACACGGAAGTAGTCCCAGGTTCAATCCCAGGTCCTGACAGTTCCTCTCCTTACTTCACTCCAGCACATTTCTTAATTTCCTGGCCTGAAAGGCAATTTATCAGGCCGCCATGACACTTCTTCCTCCACCCCAGATAACACATGCTGAGGCCTGCACTTTTGCCAGCAGGACCTCTGAACCACCCATGACAGGCAAGGGCCACAGGCTCCCAATTGTGAGGACATGGGCCCTCCATTGTGTAGCTAAGTACGTTGGTGCTAGTGGGGTATCAACGACTACAACTTCCAACCAATCCTCTTCCAGGCCGCTCCGGCCTGCTTTTCAACTCAGTGACACTCCTTCTGCTGAGTGGCTCATCCAACCTCCACAGACTGTCCACTATCCTCCCCAGCCGACTCCAGCCTTCTCATCCAGCTCCCAGGGTCTGTCACTCACGACAACCGGTGGATCCTTTAAAGAGTCTCTGAGAATGTGGAACTCTGCTGCTCTACTGCTTCCTTGTGCTACTCCAGGAATCGATTCCACTCCTGGCTGCACCCAAACCTCCAGGCCCCAAGGTCACACCCCAGACTGGGTGAGACCTGCTTCA
>BLSH010138638.1:40241-72770 GCA_018402905.1 Glandirana rugosa
CACACATATGTAGGTGGGGGGGGGTCGCATTTCCTTCCGCCCCCCCTTCTTTGCGTCACTCGCAGCGTCCAGGCACACCCATAGCCCGAAGAAAGAGACATTAGTATCAAGAGGGCGACCCCTGCTATTAGCGTCACTAAAGAACCCCAGGACAGACACACCAGGGTAACTCCTATCCCAGAGGATATAACGAAGACGGTTCCTGTTGGTGGTATAACTCCAAAAATTTTTTAATCAAACAGTCCTGAACCTTCTAAACCTTTAGTCTTTCTTCTTTCTGGGTCATATGTACTTCTCTCCGTACCTTAGGGACTACTTCTCTTTTCTGGAGGGATTCCATGCCTCTCTTCATGTATACTGGGTCTTTCTTCTTTCTGATTTCCAAATCTTCCAAGTCCTGACAAACTAATTTTTTAAAAACCTCAATATGGTGGTTGTCCTTGGCAGAAGCAATATAGGAGACCCTATCCTCAATGGGACCACACAGACAGGACCCCAAGAAATCACTGCGATTATCGTCCCCAGCGGGAGAACTATGATTACAGAGAAAGAAGCCCGATACCCACACGGACCTGCGACGCTCACTGCGTTTCTTCCCCCCCGCCTTCCTTTACGCTGGGGGGGGGTGGATGTATACACACTGCGCGTCAACGTCACATTACACACCGGACATGCCGAGCCACCACTTTGGCACGGTATTGCCAGCGGTTCATCTACCTGCAAGCAATTGGATTTGCTGGCGAGGTTTCTCCATATGGGGACGGCGCCTCCATTTCACACGGCTTGTTCATGTGACGTTGATGGGCGTTGTGTAGCAGTGGCCATATAAGGATCACCCTCACCTAACACTTGCTCATTAGCAGCTCACATTTCACATTGCACATTGTCTTCCATGCTGCATCACAGACACCCTAGCTACAGGTAACTTCTTAGTCTGGACAGTCTCTCTTTCATTTCTGTCCTTTATTTCTTTTCTTTTTTTCTTGTTTTTACATACATTTTTTGGCCATTCAGTTTTTTCCCTTTTTACCTTTCTACACATTTTCACGTATTCACATTTACATATCATTATTGCTTTCACAGCAGCTACAAACAATTGATCTTGGTTTGTTTCCTCACCACACCCATTGCTACTTTGGATACCATTACACCTAACATGCTGGTCCTGTTGGTTCACTGTTGCACAGCACACCATCTCAGCTCCCGGAAGACATGGCCCTGGTGGGCTTATAATCCTCAGTATTATAACTTTGAGACATGGGTACTTCATAGGTAAATAATAAGGTTTTTTCAATCAATCTTTTATATATTTTTTTCAATCATGATGGACCAATTAGTTATTTTTGCAATTTATTGCAGGTTCATATTACACGCTTGCTCCTGAAGAGTGATCCAAAATCACGAAATGCATAGAGCTAACAATGTCGTGTTTCTTACCAACAATTACATTTTGTCCCAATTTATGATGTTTGGCTGTACATCAATCATGTGTTATAATTACTGCATCGTATGTATTGTATCTTTTATGTCTCTTTTCTCTACATGTATGTCTATATATATGTATTTTTGATACTCTTTTCTATATGATAATTTATGTATTTGGTCAAAATTACTTGGAGATCGGACATAGATATATGATTCATTAAACATTAATTTCAATTTTTTACTTTAAAGAACCACCATGTTCTTCATTTAAAGTCCCATTTCCATTTCCTCCCTTTTTTTATACATATAGATAGTGATGGAGGCAGATGACAAAGTCATTGCCTCAGTTAAAGTCCCAAAAAACCCCCCTTATTAGATATCACCTGTAATATATATATATATTTACATATACTATTTTTATAGGGGTTTTTTTTGTTTGTTTTTATCTTTTGGATCCATAACCAGGGACACATGCATTATCTATGTATTTATATAGATTGTTATTATTTTTTTTTTGTTTGGTCTCATTAAACAAATATGCAATAAGTACCCAATTTATTGTTCTTTTCAGAGCACCCCAATGCAAATGTACGTATCCTTGCTCCCCTCCTCTGACCAAAACATTCCATTCTCTCACCCAGCCCATATCCCTTTTGCCCACATCTTCCAACCTCATTCAACCTAACACATTTTCTGGCACCCCCTATATCCTTCTTACCAGCACCCAACTCCTTGCACATAAGTTTTTTTTTTTTTTTTGTTTCATAATATTTTATTAGAGATTGGTTCAGAAGTTAACAACCAAAGTATAAAGATGATTATTACAGTCAGAGTGACATATTTCCATAAGGGCATTACAGAGAACAAACATTATAAGAACAGTTTTCTAATACACGATAATGATTCGAAAATAAGTGGGATGGTGTGTCGTGGAGCAATCTAGTACGTGGTCTCTATGAGCGAGAGTCCTCCACCTGTTAGAGGAATTCCTTCTAAAAAGGGACTTTCTAGCCGCTAATGCGCGTTCACGCACACGTCGGAAACGGCGCCAAATGGCTCTATTTCAACCCTGCACGCCCTGCAGCAAGTGCTGTCTGATCTACAGCGTGTAGTGTGTATCTGATTCCCTTTTCCTGTGACCGGGCTTGCCTGACCTTGCTGATTTCTGCCTGCACCGACCCCTGGACTGCCTACGACCACTCTCTTGCCTAGCCCTTCTGTACTTTGCCTGCCCACCTGTTAATGACCCTGCCTGAACTCGACCATCCATCCGCCTGCTCCTCTTGTACCGCACCGCCAGCCTGTTTCACGACCCAGCCTGTACGACCATTCTTCAAGTGCACGAGTGCACCAACAGACTCCTACCATCACCAGTAACCCAGTCCGACCCTCGTGCCATCCTGTACTCCCGAGCCACCTGTCTACTCTACCAGGGGTTCCCGAGTCAGGATCGTAAGGGAGGTTACCCACTGCATAAGTCAGACTCATCCACCAGGTACGTGACAGTATCAGACAGCCATGCCTGAGTCTGCGCAGCGGCCCTATCCAACAAATGAACTTTGCACGCACCTAGCCAGCCTCACTCAAGCGGTGAAGGCTCTCCAAGATGGCTACGTGCAGTTAGAAGGCCAACCCCGGGAGCTCTCCGCACCTCAGCTCTCCGCACCACCCGTATCGGGGTCCAACCCGCTTCCTGGTCACACCCCTACCCAAACGATTTACAGGGGACCGTAAGAAGTTCCGGGCATTTCGGAGTGCATGCGAATTGTATTTTGCCCTCCAACCCAGCACCTTCTCCCTGGCCATCTCACTCCTTCAGGATGGGCCCCAGGCCTGGGCTCACCGACTACTTGAGGAGAGGTCCCCGGATACCACCACCATAGCAGGCTTCTTCCAGGCTATGGCACACCTGTATGATGATCTGCACCAGACTGCCACAGCCAAAGCAATGCTCCATGCGCTCAAGCAGGGCTGCCGCCCGGTGGAGGATTATGTGGCCAAATACCGGCGCTGGAGCGACGACACCGCCTGGGACCCCGCAGCCCTCAGTTTCCAGTTCCGGTTGGGCCTGTCCGAGTCCCTCAAGGATGAGCTTGCCCGGGTAGGGGTTCCCCCGACCCTGAATGCGTTGATGGATCAGTTCGTTCAGATCGACCGTGGACTATGGGAGCGTAACGCGGAAAGGCAGGCTACCCACCAGCACCCAAGCCTCACCTCAGAGGAGAGACTAAGTCGCATGACCCAGGACCTGTGCCTATATTGTGGAGCTGCCGGGCACAGGGTGCAAACCTGTCCCACCAAGCGGCCTAGGAGTGCCTACCCCGTCATGGGAGAGGTCCTGTGCCTGTCCAGTCCTATGGCCCACTTGGCGCTCACGTCACCCTACAGCTGCCTGGAGGAGATGTCCCAGTCCAGGCAATTATAGGCTCAGGGGCCTGATCCCATTCTAGCCCGCACTCCAGATGGCCATATGGAGTTCTTACGACTGGACGCTATCACGTCTCCGCTTTCCCCTGTCATACTGGGGATCCTTTGGCTTCGGGCACACTGTCCACAGATTAACTGGGTCACTGGCAATGTGCTGTTCACCTCCTCTTATTGCCTGCACCATTTTTTCCTGCGAACTGTGGATTTGGCCCTCACCACATCCGGCCCGGACCCGGACGCCGATACAGAAACTCACCTGGCCATCCCTCCAGTTTACCACGAGTTCCTGGATGTTTTTAGTAAGAAGGGGGTGGATGAGTTGCCTCCCCACCGAGCTTATGACTGCCCGATAGAATTGCTTCCAGGGGCAGAGGTACCTTTTGGCAGGATATACCCGCTGTCTGAGTTGGAACTTTCAGCCCTCAAGGCATATTTGGAAGACAATCTGCAAAAGGGGTTTATCTGGCCTTCTACGTCTCCCGCCGGGGCAGGGATATTCTTTGTCGAGAAGGACAAGTCCCTTCGACCATGTATCGACTACCGGGACCTCAATAAAATCACGGTTAAGAACCGGTATCCCTTGCCCCTGGTCCCTGAACTAGGGATAGGATTTTACCTCTATGGAAGAAGCGCTTAACTAACGCGTCTCTATAAGGCCAGATTGAGGAGAGAAAGGAATCTGAGTTGCCAGGTGGGAAGTCAGGGTTGGCGCATATAGAGGTTAATGGGCCTAGCCAGGGTTTGAGAATAGTCTTTTTTGAAGAGTAATGAAAAGCTGCTAGGTGGGCCCTATTAGGGGATGGATTTTTGCATGCTGGGGGATATGTTTTGGGTTGGTCCAAGGGAGGGTTCTCAAATTCTGAGAGGAGGTTAGATGTTCTAGGGAGACCCAGTCTTTTAGGTCGTGATGTATATTCCAGTCAACTATTCGCGTTAAGTGGGCTACCCAATGGTATCGGCGGAGATCGGGTAAGGCAATGCCTCCCTTATTTTTGGGGAGGATAAGTCAGTAATATTTAATTCTGGGTGATTTGTGTCTCCAGATGAAGGATGTACAAGCCTGGCGAAAGGTTTTGAAGAAAGTCGATGGTAGAGAGATCGGGATAGTTTGAAATAGGTACAGGAATCGAGGTAGAATTGTCATTTTAACAAGAGAGGCCCTGCCAAACCAAGAAATATTAAGGGCATTCCATCTTTTTAAGTCATCTTTCGTCACTTTCAAAGCAGGTTAATAATTGGTCTGGTACAGATTGGTTTGTTGTTTTTTGTAAGCCAGTGGTGAATATTGAGGTCTTTGGTGGTGTTATCTCTGCCTCCTCTGCCCGGTATAAAGCCTACTTGGTCAAGGTAAATCAGGGAGGGCAGTAGGGGAAGCAGACGATTAGCCAATATTTTAGCGTAAATTTTTATGTAGACATTATAAGGGACATTGGGCAATAGTTTGTTACGAGTTCTGGGTCTTTTCCTTCCTTGGGAATGACTGCTATGTGGGCTTCAAGGAGATGGGGGGGGATTTGTTTGCTTTGTGCGAGTGATCTGAATGCCGATAAAAATTGTGGTTTCAGAGTCTCTTTGAAAACTTTGTAGTATTGTAGTGGAAGTCCGTCTGGGCCTGGAGATTTTCCTACTTTCATGTCTTTGAGAGCTTTTTCAAACTCTTCTTCTGAGAGGGGGTATTAAGTTTATGGGAGGTTTCAGGGGTTATTTTAGGGCCTCCGAATTGAGTGAGGAAGTTTTGAATTTGTTTGGAACGTTGAATAGAATTAAAAGGCCAAGATTGTGTGGGGGAAATGTTATAAAGGTCTTGGTAGAATTTTTCAAATTGAGAGGCAATATCTTCGTTTGAAGAGTAGGTCATGTTGTGTTTGTCTCTAATAAGGGTGTATTGTAGCACTGCTTTTTTTTTCCTGAACTGCTCTGGCTAGAAGCCTGCTGCTTTTGTTCCCTTGTTCATAGTAGATTTTGTGTCTTAAGATGTATTGTCTTTTGTGGTGATGTCAAGTTCTTCCTTCAGGAGGGCTCGAGTGTGAGTGAGTTCCTGGTGGGTTGTGGTGGCTAGGCTTTGTTTGTGGGCGATTTCTAGGGAATGAATGCGAGTTAAAAGTGTTTTAATTTTCTTCTGTCTATCACGCTTCAGTTTGGCTGTGGCCTTCAGAAATACTCTCATCACACGCTTGTTCACTTCCCGTACGTTAAGGGGGGTCGACTCTACATTATTATTTAAGAGGAAGTATTCTTGGAGGTTCTCCTGGAATTTCATTGTTTCTATATGGTCCTTGAACAGTGCTGTGTTGAGTCTCCAAATTGTTGTTTTGGATTGTGTTTGTGGAAAGGACAGAGAGATGGAAATGGAATGATGATCAGAGATAGTCATGGGTTCAATCGTGGCTTTCTTAAGGAGGGGGAGGTCTTGTTGGGATAGCAAGAAATAGTCAATACGTGAGTATTTGTGGTGAAGGTTTGAAAAAAAGGGATTTTATTATAACTTACCGTAAAATCCTTTTCTCTGAGTTCACTGACAGACGCAGCCTTCCTTGACATGTGGGGTTATATGCAGATCCTACTAGGAGTTAACTAGGCAAAAAGAAAGAAAGCAAGCTGGCCCCTCCCAGGGGGCCATCCTCTCTCTCTCTCTCTCTCTCCCATATAACCCCCCTGCTCTGCTTAGCATATCAGTTTGTAACAAGCTGTACAAACACAACGCAGAGGGGTGGGTGCTGCGTCTGTCAGTGAACTCAGAGAAAAGGATTTTACAGTAAGTTATAATAAAATCCCTTTTTCTCTTACGTTCACTGACAGACGCAGCCTTCCTTGACATGTGGGGAAGTCCCAAAGCTGTGTCATAAAAGAGGGGTGGGAAAACGACAAAACTATACCCAACAGAAACCTCTCAGGAGGCGCCAGCCGCGCCTACACCGCCGCCTTTAAAACTTTACGGCCAAAAGCAGCATCCGAAGATGCTGAAACATCAACTTTATAAAACATAGTAAATGTGTGCACCGAGGCCCAAGTAGCCGCCTTGCACATCTGAGACACCGAGGCCTTGTGTCCGAAAGCCCAGGAAGTGCTAACAGCCCTGGTGGAATGAGCCGTGACTGGAAAAGGGGGTACTTTGCCCCGAACAGAATATACATGAGTCACGGTCTGTCTGATCCAATGGGAAACAGTAGCTGACGAGGCTGCCGAGTCTTTGCGCGGACCGTCCGTCAGTACAAACAACGCGTCAGACTTCCGAAAAGAGTCTGTAGCCGCCAAATACACCCGCAAAGCCCTCATGACATCCAATGAATGTAACTCAACTTCCTTAGGATGTGAAGGATGCGGACACAATGAAGGAAGAACAATATCTTCATTAATGTGAAAAGAAGAAACCACCTTCAGTAATCCAAACCCCGCCTCACACCAGGCAATATAAGCCTTCCAGGTGAGATGATAAATCTTGCGCGAAGTACACTTGCACGCTTTCAGCATAGTGGGGATCACGGATTTGGCGACACCCTGATCCTTCGGCACCTGGGACTCAATAGCCAAGCCGTCAAAGCCAGCGAGGGTAAAGCAGGGTGCAAGATGGGTCCCTGAGACAACAGATCTTCGCGCAGTGGAAGACGCCAAGGAACATCTGCCACCATTCGCACCACGTCGGTGTACCACAGACGCCGAGGCCAATCCGGAGCCACCAGGATCATCGGAATCCCCTCCGCTTCCACCCTGCGCAGTAGTCACGGTAGAAGCTTTATGGGAGGATAAGCGTACAGAAGATGGTACCGACCCCAAGGCGCTACCAGTGCGTCCGTGGCGACCGCCAAGGGATCTCTCGTCCTGCACACAAAGTTTTTCACTTTGTGGATGAACCGAGACACCATGAGGTCCACATCTGGCGTGCCCCACTTGTGGCAAATCTGGGTGAACACTTCTGGATGTAGGGACCATTCCCCCTGATCCAGTGTCTGGCGACTGAGAAAGTCCGCCTGCTAATTTTCTACGCCCGGAATGTAAATGGCGGAGATTGCCGGCACGTGAAGTTCTGCCCTTCGCAGAATGAGAGCTGCTTCCGCAGCTGCTGCCGAGCTCCTTGTTTCGCCCTGATGGTTCACATACGCCTCTACCGTGGCGTTGTCCGACTGAACCCGGACCGGGAGGTCGTGCAACCTCTCCGTCCAGTGGGAGAGGCAGAGTCTGATCGTCCTCAGTTCCAGCACATTGATCGGAAGGCGAGCTTCCTGTGCTGACCAATGTCCCTGCGCAGACAACTGTCCCAGGACTCCCCCCCAGCCCAATAGGCTGGCGTCCGTCGTGACTATCGACCAAATCAGGGGAAGAAAGGACTTCCCCAATGAAAGGGCCGGGGCCCGAAGCCACCATGTCAACGACCCTCTGGTCTGAGAATCCAACCTGATTACCTAGTCCAGGGACAGTGGGGACTTGTCCCACCGGGACAGATCGCCCGCTGGAGTAGCCGAGTTTGGCTCTGGGCGTAAGGGACCGCCTCGAAGGCTGAAACCATGAGCCCCAATACCCGCATACAAAACTGTAAGGAAGACCACCGGCGTGTCAACAGGGTTCGCACCGCTGCTTGCAGGGTCAGTAACTTGGCTGGAGGTAAGAACACTTTTGCCTGTTCCATGTCCATAATAAGACCCAGATATTCCAGGCGACAGGTCGGTGTCAATGTCGACTTCTGCAGATTGATCAGCCATCCGAAGTCCTGTAACGAGGTTATGGTGATTGCCACGTTCTCCTCCAGAGCAGACTCCGCTCTCAGGAGCAGGTCGTCGAGGTACGCTACCACCTCAATGCCTCTCTGTCTCAATAGCGCCAGCACCGGGGCTACTAACTTGGTGAACACCCGGGGAGCCGAGGCCAGACCGAAAGGAAGTGCCACAAATTGGTAGTGAATGTCTCCCACCGCAAAGTGCAGAAAGCAATGGTGCCGGGGACAAATGGGGACGGGAAGATACCAGATGATATCCAGAGAAGCCAAGAACTCCCCATGGTGCAGGGCCACGACCGAACGTATGGACTCCATCTTAAATTTTTGCACTCTCCTAAAGTGGTTTAGCGCCTTTAGGTCCAGAACTGGCCTGACCCCCCCCTTTTTTGGGGACCTCAAATAGGTTCGAGTAGAAACCGTGAAACCTCTCCAATTGAGGTACTGGCACGATCACCCCCTGGTCGGAGAGTGCCTGAACAGCCCCTAAGAAGGCCTCCCGACGCCCCTGAGGGAGTCTCAAGTTTGATGGGAAGAACCTGTCTGGGGATAGAGTGCTGAACTCTATCCTGTACCCGGAAGACACCACTTCCTGCACCCACCGGTCGGAAATGCGGGTTGTCCACCAGTTCGCGAACCCCAGAAGACATCTCCCACCCGATGGTCGGGTGGGGGCAACCCATCATGCAGAGGAGGGCTTGTCCTCTGTCTTTTCGTTCTTGCGTTGCCAAGGATGCTTCCCGGCCCCTGCGCCAGGCTTGCCAGGCCTCGGCCCCTTGCCCGCTGCGCCAGGGGCACGCAAAAACCTCTTCTGACCCGAAGAGGCAGGCCTTTGCTTGCGGCGGAACTCCCACCATCTGGGCTCCGGAAGGAAAGTGCTCTTTCCACCAGTGAAATCCTTGATAATTTCATCCAACTGCGGCCCAAAGAGACGGCCACCCTGAAAGGGAAGGTCCGCAAGACTTTTCTTAGACGCGTGGTTACGGTCAACCATGACCGTAACCAAAGAACTCGTCTGATAATGACTGTAAAAACAGACATCTTCGACAACATGGAAAGCAGGTCCAGAGCTGCATCACACAGGTACCGAATACCCTAAAACAAATGTCCTGCCTTTTGTGACGCATCCAGCATCCTTCTGCAGTCCAAATCAGTTTGCAGCTCTGCCATACCATCAGACTGATATTGTGCCGCCATGGCAGACGCCAGTGCCGGCCGCAGGGCTGATCCTGCCAACAGGAAAAGTGCCTTGGATACTGCCTCCGTCTGCCTATCGGCTGGGTCCTTAAAAGAGGGGGACCCTTCCAACGGAATGGTCGTTGCCTTGTTCAGATGAGCCACCGGAGGATCCGTTGTGGGAGACACCCACTTCTTCACAAAACTATCCTCAAAAGGATAGCGTATAGCGAAGCGTTTTGGTAGGGTGAAGGAATTCTGTGGACGCTGCCATTCCTGATGAATCAGGTGGTCAAAAAAATGTATCAGGGATAAGCCTAAGGCGACCTAGGCGGCCTAGCAGACCCGCAAACATATGTAGATGCTTGCGACTCCCCTGTCTGGTCCAGTCGCAAGGACGCATGGATACCAGAAATCAGTGCAGATACCAGCGCTTTTTCGCGTGCAACCAAGGCCCCCTGGTCCTCTTCGTTGTCTGAGGGTACCAGCTCACCCTCCGAGAGCTCCATGGGAGTCCCTGTGACCCCCGAAGCCATTTCCAGTTCAGAATCGTCCCCTGAGGAACAAGGGGGAGGCGGGAGTTTTGTAGGGGCCCCAGAGCATTGCTCGGCCCCGCCCGGGGAAGAAATTCCCCAAACACTGCCCTCAACTGATCCAAGGACACCAGTGCCCCCAGCGCAGGCTGCGCTGATGCTGATTCCTCCTCAGAAGGGCCTGCAGGATCATCTGCCATCGCACTACCGAAAATGACAGTCAAAATTACAAAGGAATGGACTGACACCCCCCACGCTGTAGCCCCACCAGCGCCCCACAGAATGCCAGTGAGTCCCCAGGAGGACTGCACCCACCGCTACCGCACCCCAGGGAAGGCTCATCTATACTTTCTGTTTTGTGCCACAGAGCTGCTCCCATCAGGATTTCATACACCAGGACCGCCAGAAAGAAGCGCCGTTCATCCTCGGAGCAGCACAGTTTATACAGCTCCAGGGACATTGAATATGGCCGCCGAGAACATCCACAAGAGGCCAAAAGCCTGTATACAGGCGCAACTACAGGAGAATGGCCGCTACTGGCACTAGAGGGGAACCTCAGCAAATTGGCCGCAGCAACAGCAAAATGGCGGCGATACGCCGCAAAACGGCGGCGGATCGCCGCATGGCGGTAAAAAAACACACAGATGCATTTTTTGATGGGGTGCGGAGTGGAGGAGAGGGGGGGAAGGGAGGGGGGCGAGGACACCCAGAGGGACACTAGCCCAGGACCACCCTCCACCGGTCGGCCTAAAAACGCTACAGTACGCCCAGCGCCCCCCCTCCGCACCGCAGGGGGGAAGAGGGGGGCCACTCACCACTCCAACGGGCGCAGCGGGTAGCCACCCGGTTGCAGACCTTCCTCCCCATCCGGAAAGGGATGCTGCAGGCCAAGCCCCTGGACAGGCACCAAGTCCAGTCACCGGGCGTAAGTGGGGATCACCCACTGGCCACCCCCACGGAACGGGCACGATGCGGCGGGTCCCGCCTCAGCATAGGACTAGCTCGCTTCGCTCGGCCATGCTGGGGAAAAATTGCAGGATGTTGGGTATCCTCTATGCCCCAGCCGGCTTCTTGATAGCAGTCTTCATCAGATAGCTTGAAAAAATAAAAAAGCGGTAGCTGAAAAATCTAAACCGCAGGTAGCATAAGGGAGCCAGGTCAACTCCTTGCGCTAGGCATATTAAAACTGATATGCTGAGCAGAGCAGGGGGGTTACATGGGAGAGAGAGAGGACGGCCCCCTGGGAGAGGCCAGCTTGCTTTCTTTTTGCCTAGTTAACTCCTAGTAGGATCTGCATATAACCCCACATGTCAAGGAAGGCTGCGTCTGTCAGTGAACGTAAGAGAAAAGAGTGTATTCCCAGCCTTGTGGGTTAAGCAGTCTCCAGGAGTCATGCAGCCTGAGATTTTGAATTTTTAATCTAATTTGCTTTAAGGCTCTGTAGGAGATGTTAGATGTACCCGAAGAGGTATCCACTGTTGGTTCTAAGAGTACATTTAAAATCTCCCCCGAGGATGAGAATTCCCTCAGAAAAAGAGGAGAGGGCTTCTTCAATTTGACCAAAGGATGACACCTGTTTGGTGTTAGGAGCGTAGACGTTGGCGAGTGTGATTGGGCGGTTGTAGAGCTTCCCTTTAAGGAATATATATCTCCCTGAAGGGTCAATCAGGCTGTCCATTAAATGAAAAGGGAGATGCTTGGATATGAGGATCGAGACACCTTTAGTTCTGGAATCCTGGTTTGGGGCATGGTAAATGGTTGGGAAGTCCCTGTTCGAGAGCTTTGGGATCTTCCCTGTTTGGAAATGTGTCTCTTGGAGATATGCAATGTGCGAGCGCAGGTTGCGGCATTCTTGCAAGATTTGAGAGTGTTTTTCTGGAATGTTCAACCCTTTTGAGTTGATAGAAATGAGTTTTAGAGAGAGAGAGGAGTGGTGACAGTAGAGGGATGAGTCATTTGGATGAATTGGTTGGTTGGAGAGCTTATTTAATCTTTGTGAGGGAGGGTAGTGAACCTACAGGTAGCGAGGTTAAAGGGGGGGAGGAAAAAAAGTAAGAGAGGAAAAGGTTGAGAAGACAAGTTGAGAGGGTGAGATACCGGAGGAGTCAATAGACCTGCTGTGACTCCTGATGCTCAGTTGGGGAGACTGAGCTGTCCGGAAGGGTCAGAGGAGGGTAAGAGATTCCCTCTGTGTGGGTACGTGTGTTGAAACCGCTACTAAAGGAGAGCTCTTGCAATGGTGGAGCTAGTCAGATGGGAGCAGTGGGAAGTGTGGTGAATAAGAGCTGGGGAGTTAGTAGAGTCCATGTCAGGACCTGTGTACTTGCTCGGGTCACCTGCGGGTGGCACTGTTGTATGGAATATCAAAGGGTGTAGTTCTGGTGGCCACCGGTGGGTGTCTCCTAGCAGATGGAGTACACAGGTCATTAAGCTACACCTGATGGGGCTGCTGGGACTATATAAGCCCGCCTTACACCCAGTCCCAGTGCTTCAGCGTTTTCTTTGCAAGCCGTATCCTGCCCGAGCCTGACCTGTACTGATCCATGCTCCAGACCTGACCTGACCTGATCTGATCCGTGTTCTGTCCCCCTGGAACCTGCATTTTGCTCCCTCCTTCACCATTCCACCCTCGGTATTTTCCTCCCTATTCTCATTTGATTTCTGCCTGTTTTGCCTTTGTGTGTCTTGCATTTGTATTTAGTTAGATATTAGGTGTTTGGTTTTGGGTTGTCGTGTTTTTGCCTTCTTTCACTTGCTTGTTTTTTTTACTGGTGTTGGGTGTTTTGCAAGTGTGTCATTTTTATAATAAATATATTTTCACCTATCTGCATAGTCCTGATTCTTTTAGGTGCAGCCCATTGATCTGCTTCCCCTTGCTGAAGGCTTGCAAATCCTGACAGTCCATTAAAGACTGCATTTTAAAGAGAGTATTAAGTGCTTGGGGATTAGGAAGTCTGGCTCGGTGTTATGGGTCAAGGGAAGCAGCATTTCCCCAAGGGAGGATAGTGAGAGGGACTGTTGAATAGGCACAATTAGTTAGCCCCAAGCAAGGATGTATAAGTGCACCTTGTTGTATGAAAAAAGAAGTTTATGGTACCTGAGATTGGAGGTTAGTTGTATGGTTAGGTGTGTTGCACTTTCTCGGGAGAGCGGGGCCAGAGGCAACCTAGCTGGCCTGGTGTTTTGTTTAGGATATTACAACCTTTTGAGGCAATCAGATACCCAAATGAGACCTGACGGATACTATTGGAGACATAAAGGTATAAGTCAGGCAAAGATAAGTATATGTAATTGAATAGGTTAACTAGTGGCTACTGGCAGGCTCATCTCACATGTCAGGGAATTTAGGGTTTCCGACGGCAGCCTGGGATAGTGGTGTCGTGCCAACCTGTACGGTGTTCTATTTGGAACTGACCAGCAGATAAGGAGAATTGGTTGTCTTTTCTTAGAAGTTATATGAGATTTATCTGATCGGATCCATTGGTTGTGTTAGGAGCCTGGGGAGAGGCTAAGTAGATCCTGTATATAGCGTTGAGATGAACCTGCCAGCCACCAGGTGGTGAGAGCCATGGTGGCTTATAACAAAGCATGCAAATATATATACAACATAGAGACATATGCGAATGAACTTGAACCAGAAAAACATTGGTAAACAGACAGTCTTCAAGTTGCTTTAAATGGCATTTCCACTTTCAGATTGAGCAGAGAGGCATGTGGATGCTCAATGAGAAGGTAGTGTTGAGGGGAATAGAAAGGGCATAATCTGCTAGACTGTGTGGAAAATCGGGTATACAGGGGAGGCCTGTATGTGCAGGAGAGTTCTGGAAGCCAGGTGACAACAAGTGTATTGGCCTGAATCAGTTCAGAAATGGCAAATTAAGGTAGGCTATGTGGGTGATTAGGGTAGACAGTACAATTCTGGACAAATCAGTTATATCCCTAAATTCCTAAACAGCTCAAAAGAAATGGTAGGCAGGGAAATCATTGCTAGTGTAGGTATGGAGACCATTTTGTGAGAGAAGTAAGAATGAGAGCAATACTTGCTGATTCAGGCAGGGAGTATTAGAGTCTGAGCACGGTCTTGCTTGTAGAGAATTCCTGTTGCACCGTGTTCACTTTCAGATGGAGCAGGATCCTAACATGGATTCAAAGGTATGCAACAAGAAGGATATTTGTGAGGTTCAAGTTCTCAGCGTTGTTTAGCCAGTAACTGTAGACATCAGAAGGATAAAACAGCTTGTTGGGATAAAGGAGGCAAAGCTTTCTAGGTGTCTAGGGGGTCACGCCTGCGTGGTGGCGATGATCCCAGACTCCTCTGTGGTTCTTCTCTGGTTCGGATTGGGTGTTGACGGGGGTGAGTTGTTCCTCCATCTGCAGTCTCGGTGTCTTTGAGCTCTCGGGGTCCAGTTGTTTGATACCTCTATCCAGGGCTCAGTAATGGAGAATGAGCTGTACCAATCCGGTACCTCCGTTAGAGGGATATGGATAGCTTCACAGAAGGCTTGTAGGTCGTCAGGAGTACGTAGATTGGCGGTGTGCCCCCTAAAGGTGGTGGATAGGCAAAACGGGAACTTCCACTTCTATGGGATTGCTCTGGTGCGGAGCTGATCCAGGAGAGGGTGCAGGGCTCTTCTATGTTGTAATGTTATATTAGATAAGTCCTGAAAAAGCTTGATTTCAGCCCCGTTAAACAGCACCCTGTTGCGCTCCCTTGCTTTTTTGAGTATGGCTTCTTTCAGTGGGAAATTAACTAGACAACAAATGATGTCCCTGGGGGGATCAGAGTCGCGTCCCCTAGGCCTTAAAGCTCTATGTATTCTTTCCATTTCTATGGGAGAGTCGGCTGGTCTGTCAAGTAGGTCATTAAAGTTCCCAATCACTGTGTTGTTGTGCTGTTGTTCCACTGATTCACGGATCCCTCTAAGCCTGATATTGTGGCGTCTGCCACGGTTATCTAAATCCTCCAGATGCCTGTGGATTTCTATGATATGAGAGAGGTTAATGTCTGACGATCTCTCTACCTGCTTGATGGCCTCCGCGTGGCGTGCAGCCATCTGCTCCATGGATCCCATGCGTACCGCAATGGCCCTGATGTCAGACTTCAGGTCTGTGATTGCCGCTGATAATGTGGCTTTAATATCTGCAGCCACCGTGCATAGATCTGACAGTTTCAGAGCCTGTGCTGAGGCGCTTGGTGAAGGAGCAGCGTTCGTCTGGTTCTCTGCTGAGTTGGAGACTTCCATGTCGGAGGCCGCATGGCCTTCTCCAGCCGCCATGCGGAACTTCGCCGGAATGTTCCCTGATGATTGGGAGAGCGGCTCCTTCTGGGAATGAGATTCTGGGGTGGTGTGATCATTATTCCCCATTTTGGTAGTGGAAGAGGCGCTTGATTCTTCCCCTTGAGGCTAGGTGAATGCTCCGGCTCGCAGGAGAACTCGGTCTAGGCGGCCATCGCTGAGCGGTGCCAAGCCACGCCCCCGCACATAAGTTTGAGTAGGATTCTGCCACCACCGGGTACCCATCCCTCCTTGGTGCCATCAAGGGGAGGCACCCTCCATTTTGCCATGCCATCTGGTATTCATCCATTAATTTCCCCAGTGCCATCCAATCCCCACCAACTCCCATTCTAGCTTCGTTGGAAGCTTTGATGTGTCCCTTTGCCTGAGAACAAGCACATCACACTTCCACGGCATCTCTGCCCAGCCCGTCCCACCCGCACCGTTGCCCCAGCCACCTGTCAAATTCAATTTTATGGTGCCAATGCAGCCCTACTTTTGAATGCCGTCCAGCAGATCTCAGCACAACCAGGTCAGTTTTCCTCTCCCCTTTCCCCCTTCCCCCCCCCAAAGCTCTCCATCACATCCCAGGCCCGTCTGCCCCTGGTCTCCCGTATCATCAAGTTCCCCTCCACTCAGTGCACGGCCAGTGTATTGTCCGCTGCCTCAAGCTGTTCTCCGATTCCCCAGCCCAACAGTACAGCTCCGGCTTAATAAACCTTGCCGCTGCATCCTTCCACAATTCCCACATCCCTGTCCCCAGCTGCCCGTCCCCCGCCGGCTTCCCGATCTGAGGACCCTCCTGCCAGCCATCTGCTCCATCCAGGACGGTAGCCCTCGGCTGTGGCATTCCTCCCCGGTACCATCAATATGCGGCGGGATGCTTCCAGCTCACGGAGCCACTCATCCCCTCCTTCCGGAGGTATAAGGCGGATCCTTGGGAGCCCTCGGATTAGACAACCCGCCGCGCTACTATCCTCATGTGGCAGACTGCATTCAGTTCAGGGAGACACCCATCCCCTCCTCCTGCATGGATCAGGTGGATCCTCTCTGTATCTGGTCCATACCCACACCCTGATCCACTTGGTACTGTGTGCCCCCACAGCCCCAACACCCAGAGGTCCATTTAACCCAGTCTCCACTTAGTGTTCTATATTTCTCGCCCTGAGCTCTCCTTTTGCCTGGCAACCCCTTCCCCCTTTTTCCCCTAGCCTCCCCTCCCTCAATTTCGTTCCCCCATCATAACCCCCCCCCCCCCCATTTTCACCCTTCCCCCCCCCCTCTCCCTTCTATTCTTTTTTTTTCCCACCCTCCCCACCTTTCCCCAATCACCTAAGGATCTTTCCTCCCTTGCAGGCACAAATTTCACAATAGACAAGAAACTTTTGAAAGACTCTGCAATCAGGCATCAGCAGGTTAGTAATATGAGTGAGGGCCAAACCTGTAGTCTAACGCAGTGTTCCCCAACCCTGTCCTCAAGGCCCACCAACAGGTCATATTTTCAGGATTTCCATTATTTTGCACAGGTGATTTGATCAGTTTCACTGCCTTAGTAATTACCACAGCTGATTCATCTGAGGGAAATCCTGAAAACATGGCCTGTTGGTGGGCCTTGAGGACTGGGTTGGGGAACACTGGTCTAACGGACAAGAAGACCGATCTCTAAGAATTAGCTTTAGCATACTACCATCACTGAGTTATCCACTGGTGCTATTGTGTATTTTATCTCCAAAAAAACTTTTGAAAATGAGATCTGCCTGTAGATTACCATGAAATCATTTAATTTTAGAGATGATTTTATACAGTCAGTATGCATATGTATTTTTTATACATTTTTATATATTTTTCTATATAGTTTTTACATATTTTTATATATTATTTCATATATATTTTTTAGACGTTTTGCAATCAGTCTACCAGGCTTTTGGGAATAGAAATATCAATTTGGTATGTCAACATCATTGCTCTTAACCCTTTGTGATATCCTTGACTGTGACATAGAAATGTTATGTTGATTTATATATTTTGTGATCTATATAGTTTGTGCACATTTTTCATCTTTGTTTCTATTACCTCTGAGGAAGGGGGAGTCCGTGATCCCCCAAAACACGTTGGCTTCACCACATTGTATTCACCATATCCAAATAAAATTCTACCTACGTTTTACTGGACTTTAGGCATTCGTTTCCATTTTATGAGGAATTGGGCTTGTCTACCTCTTCTTCGCCAGTCCAAAATAGCCTCTACTTCAAATTCCTCTTCTTCGCCCACCATGGCGGGAGGAGGTGGAGGCTCTTCTTGTAAAGGGATTGGTAGTGGCCGGTTTTAGTAGAGAAATATGAAAAACTGGGTGGATTTTATAAGAGCTTGGCAGAGCGAGTTCAAAGGCAATAGGGTTTACTTCTTTCTTGATACTAAAAGGGCCGACGAATCTAGGACCCAGCTTTCTTGAAGGGCAGGACAATTTAAGGTTGAAGGCTGTATGGAATTATTGTATGCAAACTCGGCACAAGGGAATAAGGAGACCCAGTTTTGTTCCAATGTTTGATTTGTTCTCTCTGTTTGGCCATTACTCTGCGGGTGATAGGCAGATCTTAATGTTAAAGGCCTTACAGAGAGCCCTCCAGAATCTAGAGGTGAATTGAACGCCTCTATCAGAGATGATGCTGTCAGGTAGACCGTGTAATCTTACAATCTCCTTGATAAAGACAAGGGCTGTATCCGTAGCAGAGGGAGTACCAACCAAGGGCAAAACGTGGGCCATATTTGATAGACGGTCGACCACTACCAGGATAGTGGAAAATCCTTCTGAAGGAGGCAGCTCCACAACAAAGTCCATTGACAACATTTTCCAAGGGTGTTCTGGAACTGGCAATGGTCTTAACAGAGCCCAAACTTGTTTGTAACTTCCCTTACTTCTGGCACAGGTGGTACAAGATTTAACATAGCCCTTATATTCCTGATTAAGGTTAGGCCACCAATATGACTGCTAGATAAGTTCACATGTTTTGTGAACCCCGAAGTGTCCAGCAAGTTGGTGATCATGAAAAACACTAAGCACCTGGGGTCTGACTTCTTTGGGCACAAAAACCTTATTTCCGTGCCATAAGGGTCCCTCCTGTCTCTGGAGAGGCAAAGTCTCAGATTCTGGACATTGAACGGAAGTCTGTTCAAGAGAAGATTTCAAGTCGGGCTGGATCAGGAAAAAATTTTGAGGAGACAAGATGGTACTGGGGGCAACAGTCTCGGGAGTCTCAGGAAACATGCGTGACAGTGCATCTGCTTTCCCATATGTAAGGTGAAAGTTGAACCTTGAAAAGAACAAAGCCCATCGAGCCTTTCATGGTCTCAACGTTTGGCTGATCTTAGATATTCCAGGTTTTTGTGGTCTGTGAATATAACAGGGTGAGCTGCTCCTTCCAGGAGCTATCTTCATTCCTCCAATGCGATCTTAATTGATAACAGTTCTCAAACTCCAACATCATAGTTTTTCTCAGCCTGACTCATTTTTCAAGAAGCAACCGGGTGGAGCAGTGCCTTAGGACCCTGTCGTTGTGATAGGACTGCTCCTGTAGCAATCTCTGAGGCATTAACCGCCAGGATGAAGGGTAGAGCAGGATTGAGATGTTGCAGGGTGGGAGCAGAAGTAAACAAAGCTTTCAACTTATCAAAAGCAGTTGGGACCTCTTGTGACCACTGGAAACGGGTGTGTTGACATGTCAGCTGGGTAACTGGGGAAATGATACCGGAAAAATTCTTAATAAACCTTCGATAGAAATTGGCAAATCCCACAAATCTTTGAATGTCCTTTTTGTCGGTGGGAAATGGCTATTCCAGGATGGCTGACAGTTTTTGAGGATCCATGGCCACACCGTCTGCAGAGATGATTAAGCCGAATAGAAGTCTTTTCAAACTCGCATTTCTCCGCTTTTGCATACAGTCCATGTTTTCTTAGTGTAAGCAAGACTTTTTTAACATGGATTTTGTGTAGTTCCAGGGTGGTGGAGAAAATGAGGATAGCATCCAAGTAAACGATCATGAAATAGTCCAGGTATTCTCTGAAGATATTGTTTACGAAGTGCTGAAAAGTGGCTGGGGCATTACAAAGTCCAAATGGCATGACTAAATATTCAAAGTGGCCAAAAGGCCGTTTACCACTCATCACCCTCTCGGATGCGCACGAGGTTGTATGCTCCTCGCAAGTCCAGTTTGGTGAAGAGTTGGGCATCACAGAATCTCTGAAAGAGCTCAGGCATGAGAGGCAGAGGATAACGTTTCTTGATAGTTATTTTGTTGATCTCTATAGTCCACACAGGGCCTGAGGGTATGGTCTTTCTTTTGTACAAAGAAGATCCCTGCACCAGCTGGAGAGGAGGAAGGGTGAATGAACCATTTTTTTAGATTCTCGATGATGTATTGACGTAGAGTCTCTAGTTCTGTTTCGGATAATGGAAATATCCATCCAAATGGAACCTCTGCGCCTGGTAGCAATTCGATTGGACAATCATATGGCCGGTGTGGAGGAAGTGATTTAGCTTTTTTCTTGTCAAGCTAGATGGTCAGCTGAATAAGAACCTCTAGAGTAGCGGGGGCCTGTACATGTGCCAACTCATCCTTGAGTGACTCAGAAAGTCCTAGCTGGTATTGATATTGTTAAAAAAAATGAAAAAAACTTCAATAAAGACAATTAATAAAAAAACTGAAAAAAAAAGCATGCGTGTTGTCGCTACTTCATGCTCTGGATGAAATCCGCATTTACTGCTTTAGTGCTTTCAGGTAAGTGAGCAAAATGTCTTTTGGAAGGTTAACAAATGCAGCCCTTTAAAAATGGCATTGTCTTGCTCATTTTTTTCTGTACAAACCTGACCTGTTCTTATTGTATGCGAACGTGACACTAGGAAATTACGCAAATACATATTTTTTCCAGTTTGCATTGCAATTGTAGCCAGGAGTTCACATTCACATTCACATTCCCGGCAATTAAAGATGTTTCTGCAATTAAACATAATGCAGGATTTTCCTCTAGTGTTCCAGTTTGGCTGATTTGTGACTCTGATTGTGCAAAGGGAGTGATGCATTCTCGGAGATGTAGTCCTTTGGTAAGGACTTGCCCCCTGGCTGAGCATGGAAGAAACTACACCTGCCAACAGGCTGTGCTGGAAGAGGAGGTTTCTAGGAGAAGAGGTACCTTGTGGGAGAGTCTATAAAACCAAAGGCTTTGGGCCTAGCATGCTCTCTCTAGACTGGCGTGGAACTGTATGCAGGGAATCTGTCTTGGAAGCAGTGGAGTCGTGGCCTGCTTTCACAGACTCGTCTAAAACAGATACCCTCAGGGACATCAGCAAGCAGCTTATATATCCCGCCCTACGCCTGTGGGGTTTGTTCCTGTCCATACACCCCGCATGGATGACAGATCCGGGAGAGCCGTGGAGCGAGGCGTTGGAGGCTGGAACCATCCTAAGTGCTATAGATTGGAGAGATCATCATCATCACCGTCATCATCATCATCATCATCACCAGCGTATACAGCATCTACATCTTCTGTTCCCGGGCGGTGAGCGGGTGAAAGCCCATTTTAGCTGACACTGTGCACAGACAGCTTGTTCTTTATAATTGCCAGCCTATCTGACACTAAGAGAAGCGTATTCTTTCCAGTTGAATGTGACACCCTATACAGATAACCTTACTTTGCATCCTCTGTTACTACCAGTAGTTCCACAGGTTTAACTCTGCAAGTCAGTGATCACTGTGAAGCTTTTAGGAACTATCTGCAGAAGTGTTATATTTAATTACAATCCAAGATTCATTTGTTTTACTAGTCATCACTGGGTGTATACTACCTGATCCACAAAGAGCTAGCTGAAGATCAACTGAACTATTAAACAAGGGACATTTGTCTGCATCTAATTCTCATTCTTCCCCTCACTTAGGAATAATATAATAACTGCTATAGTTTGGTATACAGTGTTTTTTGCCAAAGAACTCTCTTACTCAGAGCAGGTTGAATATTGCTTTATATGTCATTTCTGATGTTATACTGATTTATCTGCTATTCCTGCTTTCATGTGAGTGAGCAGTAGAGCTTGGTCTGACCTTTACAGGAGTCATTCCCCTGCTCTCCTGTGCCCCACTTTCATGGGCAGGGTCTATATCTATAGGTGCATTGATTAGGTTTACCAAATGATAATCAACATTTCTTGTTATTTACTCATGCATGTCATTTATGCTGTTGTGTGAACTATTTTGTGTGGCTAATTCTATTCTGTCGGGACAAAGATCCTCACTTGAAACATACTGTGAGTAAACATTACTAATTTGGCTTAAAACGGTGTAGTCTATTACTTTGTCTGTACCAAAAGAGAAACTCACCCAATGAGAGAACACAGTGTGTCAGAGGTGGCAGATGACTCTCAGGTTCAGGGAAACCAGGGGGTATTGGATTATTTTACGACCATCAATAGGCCAGCGCTACAAAATATAATAACTGCTGAAAATATTGGGGGGAAGGGCACCTGGCTGCACAGTACCATCCACAGCATTCCAAGTTCTTTGTATATGTACTCACTTCAAATAAAGCCGTCCTGCTGCTAAAAGAAAGAAACTTCAGTAAAAGAATTCTGAAGCATTTTTGATGGAGTGAGTCTTTTATACCATTAAAATCATCAACCCAAAAACCAGAGCATGTGATTATTGCTGGAGTAATAAAGATCTGGTTTAGAGGCAGTTCAAAAATGTACTGTGCCAGAGTAGTACAGAGGATACCAATAAATTACTCCTCAAAAGACAAGAAATGGAACCGCCATGCACCAAACAACCGCTGAAATTCAAACAGGTATAGTTTATGCTTTTCGCCCTGCCCAAAGTGCTTAAAGTGATTGTAAAGTCTTGTTTTCTTTTTTTAAATAACAAATATGTTATACTTACCTCCTCTGTGCAGTTGATTTTGCACAGAGCAGCCCAGATCATCCTCTTCTTGGGTCCCACTTCTGCTTTCCTGGCCTCTCCCTCCTTCAAGTGCCCCCTCAGCCAGCAGCTATCTATGGGGGCACCCGAGCCGAGTCATAGCTCTGTGTATCCATTCATCCATTCATACACGGAGCCCCAACCCGACCTGCTCCCTTTCTCCCCTGATTGGCTGACTGACCTTGATTGACAGCCACGGGAGCCAATGGCGTCGCTGCTCTGACTCAGCCAATCAGGAGGAGTGCCCCGGCCACTGGTGGACATGGAGAGAGAAGGGGCTCAGGTAAGTAATTAGGGGGTGCGGGGGGGGTTGCTACACACAGAAGGTTTTTTATCCTAAAGTGGATGTAAACCTGAATAATTAAATTTGAGCTGGGCACATAGATCTGCAGTGTTTTGTTATCTCTCTTCAAAGAACTATGTCCCGTAGCTGTCTCTTTCTCCGTAGCTCTGTTATCAACCTGATCATTTCTCGCACATTCTCTGAGACGGGAAATAGAAGTGTGTGTCGGGGGAGGTTGCTATAAATTGATTAGCACACTGCTTGTCATCTAAGAGCAGAGCTATGTACATTGAGGAGAGGTGGTGTGTGCCTTTCCTCCAATCAGCTGTCTTGGCTGTATTCCAATGATCCACTCCCGGAGGTAACCAGGAAGAGAAAAATGTTAACACGATCTGCACTTTCTAAAGGATATTTACAGATGAAGACAGCAGATATGCATGTAAAACTTATATAGGGAGATTTGTTTCATCCCTGTGTATCATCTGAGGCTGTTCACTTCACTGGGTATATGGAGGGTTTACATCCACTTTAATGCATAGAATGCATTAAGATAAAAAACTTTCTTCCTTTACAACCCCTTTAACCATAGATCAACATCCTCTATAATTAAACCCCTTGGGTGGGGCAAAACATACAAGGGGCATGGCCAGGAGAAGCTAGGCTGAAGCCATAATCAATGCCTGTTTGTATTTCAGTTGGTCTTTGTGGTGTGGCAGCTCCATTTTCTTTGTTGTATGGCAGTTCTTGTCTTTTAATGTGCCTTTAGAAGCTTGTATGAGCTTTCCTCAACACCGGCACCCAGCAGTGATATGGATCACAGGGGAAAGTTTTGAAGTACTTTGAGTGGCTCTCCAAAGTTTTTCACATAGGTTACAATAAATTACTGCTATCACAATGCCATCCTAAAAGTCACCTTACAAATGCATAAGCTGCTACACTTACTCACCATATTTTGGACCAACATTACTGCATGCCAAAAGCATTTGTTGATAAGCCTCCCAGCTGCATGATCCCTCCAGGTTGCATATAGTGAGCCACTGCTAACTGTCCTCTCTGCTCATATGCAAAAAGCATGAGATTTCTTCTTTGACACAGGTGGAGCTTAAAGTGTTACTAAACCAAGGACCCTGCATTATAGTGATATCTGGTCTCCCATTGTACATAGAACATGGAAACGCAATAGATTTAGTAAATATAAGCTGCTAAATACATTTTTTCATCAGCAGTATATAGCAACCTTTTGACTTCTATCAGTGTCTGGTTAAAGCTTGTAGGAAGAGTTTTCATTCAACTGGGACTGTCCTATGAGGCTGCAGGACCCCTGGACAGATGATTGGCCCTGTGGCTGTGCTGATCACATGCACCCTCCTACGAAAAAAAAAAAAAATCTCTATCAATACCACCAAACGGAGTATGTGCAGCTTGTCCCCAAGGCTCTGTTCTATCAGGAGATGGATTGGGGACAGTGGACGAAGGAAAGGGTCAGAGAAGCCAGGATCAAAAAGTCTTTTTACACAATGCAGAGGATTAACCCCTTAGGTTCCACAGTGAGTATAACAAGCGTGTTTTACTCCATATACACACTGATTTTACTGTTGTGTGTTTAGTAACACTTTAACCAGTTGCTGCTCGCCCGCCGTGGATTGACGGCAGCAACATGACTCGATATCACATATTGCCATCACCTAATGGCAGCTGTGAGATCACGTATCATGAGCACGCACGCGCTGGAACCCTTTGATTGCTCCCTAGTGTTAACCCCTTCTCTGCCAGTGACATTTACACAGTAATCAGAGCATTTTCAAAGCACTGATTGCTGTATAAATGCCAATGGTTCCAAAAAAGTGTCAAAAGTGTCCGACATTTCCGCTGCAATGTCGCAGTACCACTAAAAATCGCAGATTGCCGCCATTACTAGTAAAAAATAAAAAAAAATAAAAACCCCATAAATTAATGCTCATGGTTTGTAAACGCCAACGTAAATGCAACTTTTGCACAAACCAATTAATAAATGCCGTTTGCATTTTTTTTTTACCAAAAATATGAGGAAGTATATATATCGGCCAAAACTGATAAATAAGTTTGTTTTTTTTATATATTTTTTTGATATGTATTTTAGCAAAAAACAAGAAATATTGCTTTTTTTCAAAATTGGCGCTCTTTATTTGTTTATAGCGGTGATCAGAAGTGACCCAGAGGTGATAAAATACCACCAAAAAAAAAAAACTCTATTTGTGGGAAAAAAGGACATCAATTTTGTTTGGGTACAACGTCACAGGACTGCGCAATTGTCAGTTAAAGTGACGCAGTGCTGAATCGCAAAAAGCACTCTGGTCACTGGAGCTGAAGTGGTTAAATGTTACTCAGCAACTTCAGATCTTCCTAAATAGAATCTTCTCTCCTTCCTCTGAGCATGGATCTAGCACAGTCAGTGTCTGAGTGCAAATAAATACTCCACAGTTATGATTAACTGTGGAATAAGCAAAGAAAAAGTTAAAATCATAAAAAAGGTATGCATAAGCCAGCCAAGGCATGTGTAGCGCCCCCATAGTATATGTGCGTTTTTCTAGCAGGGTTTGCTAGGTGAGGTAAAATTTAGTCAGGCCTGAGTGTAAGAGCAGGCCTGAATGTTTTGATCTGGGCCAGGAGGAGAGGCTCAGAGAGGATTTAGTGGACTTGACAGATGAGGTCACCAGTACCTCACACTTATTTCTAGAAATCCGGGGAGGGTTTCTGGTCAGAGAGCTGGGAGATAGGTGGAGCCATCTGGAGTGTTCTGGGGAGCCCTGACCAATCCCCAAGCAGGATTGGCAGGGGACAGGCCTCCTTAAATACTCTGAGTCAGCGCAATCTGGAGGAGATGTGTCGAGTGGAAGTCTGGAAATGTAGCAGAGGTGCTGTGAAGGCCCCTACCTGGGAGGTCGCCCCAGTCTGGGGAGGATGACCTTGGGGCCTGGAGGTTCAGGTGCAGCCAGGAAGCTGGTGATTCCTGGAGTCGCACAAGGAACAGAAGAATAGTGGAGGTGCTACACAGTGCGAGACTTTAAAGATATCCACCGGTTTGGTGAGTGATAGTCCCTGGGAACTGCAAGAGAAAGTGCTGGAGCAGGCTGGGAGAGGAATAGTGGACAGTCTATGTAAGCCTTGGGAGCCATTTCAGGGAAAGGAGAGTCACAGAGGAAAAGCAGGTCAGTGGGACCTGGAAGAAGAATGGGCCGGGAGTTGTAGTCCATCAAGGCCCAGCTAGCACTCAAGTACTTTTTGCTACACATTCAGGGGCTTGTGATCCCTGGCCTGTAATGGGTGTTCCGGAGGTTCTGCTGAGAGTAGGCCAGCTGTAGTGAAGAGAAAGGAACAGAAAAGCTTGATAAATTTACTTTCAAGCTGGAAACTAAGTGCAGTGCTGGAGAGAAGTAATGGAGTGATGATTTACCAAGTTCAGTGCTGGAGAGAGAACAGTAGGAGAAACGGTCAGCAAGTTGAGTGCTGGAGAGTTGTGAGGAGTAAGAGTCTGCAGAGGGACGGTCTGCAGGAAAGTGTGTATATACAGGAGTGTATATGGACTTTGTGTACTATAAGGGCATCCCACAGTCATCCCTTATCCCCATCCAAGTTATTTCCCCTAAATAAAACAACAAAAACAAGAGCTGGCCTGGTCAGTGTCTACGAACGTGTGAAATATGGTGTGATTGAGGGCAGCCATAAGGTGAACCACTACTACCAGCCACTCTCAAGGGAGCACATGGCTACACATGACTGATGCATTTCATCAAAGACTTCTCTAGAGTAATCCAAATGGTGAAATAATATTGTCTACAGGGCTCAATAGCTCAATACCAAATTTGCACATTCAACTGAATGAGTCGGAATGAATAATTCCCCTCCCTTACTCTCTCCAAATACCTGTCTGCTCTGTTCAAAAAAGCCATACAGTTTTAATCAAAGAATGAGAGCATGAAGGCAGATGGCTATTTCTGTGTTTTCTCTCTAGAAGATCCATAATGATGTGTGAATGCGGAGTCGAGGGTAAATGCAAATAGACTTATTTCTAAGGCGAGGCAACAGTGTTTCTAATTCAGAACTAGTGATGAGTCTAAAATCACCGTGATTGATGTTGTAATGATAAATGTGTTGCCTATTTTAAATGTTTATGCTGTTGAAGTCTCCTAAACTCCCCTCACCCACCATTGGCCTACAGTTTGCTTACCGAGCTTTAAATTCATACCATCTACAATTGTAAACTCATGGAAGAGTTCTGGGGTGTCACCAAAATTTCAGTATCTTATTTGACAATCAGCCTTTATACTACTTCATGCAATGAACCAAGTACAGGTATTTGTAGACACCAAAATTGCTCATTATTGAACATATTAATTTTCCTATATGTTGCTTCATTGTTTGATGACTGATCCCTCATTTTCATAGCAAAGTGAATACATCATATGTTTTAATGGTGTTAGTCTGGCAGTGTAGGAAGGAAAAATTGGGATAATCTGGTGGAGCTACTTGAGTATGGTTGCCCTATCTAATGCCCAAAATCCAGCCAGAAGGTTTCAAAATGTCTCCATTCCAGGCTAAGACCAGCTATAAACATGCCCTGTAATATATGAGGCTCAATGTAAAGTTTATCTACATTTCTTTCTGTATGGCATACAAGACCATAGAGGATAGTGCAAATCCCCACTGATCAAAGTGGCAGTCATGGTCACTGTGGTGGGAAGCTGTTTGTGGTTACAACACCTTCTCCTCTTTTTTTCAGTAAACAGAGGCTGGTCATCACTTTATATTTAGCACACCCATTAACAGGAAAATATATCTGAGGATAGCTTTTAAACATTGGAAGGCAAGATTCCTTCCAGCATACTGTGCAGCATTAACAGTGCTGAACTGTCTATTACATAAATAATATATTAGGTAGGGGCATATTTAAAAAGTGGTAATCACATCTCATGGCTCAGGCACTTATAAAGACTCCAGGTTTGTCTTGTGGTCTGTGATGATGTCACACAAACCACTGTGCTGGAGAAGCGCCACACTGCCCTGTGTAATTCACCACACACTACCCGTATTGATTAGATAGATGGAACTCCCACATCCAAGAGTCAACTTGGAAAACCAGCCATAGCCAAATGTATTTAAATTAACTTTTTATCACAATTTATAAGATATACACTGCACCATGCTAAATAAATATACATTCCAGAGTTCTACACGCAGAACTAGGAATCTGTTAATTGCACCCTAAATATAGCCAAACCCGACCCAAATCTACAATATCTCACAAAAGTGAGTACACCCCTTACATTTTTGTAAATGTTTTATTATATCTTTTCATGTAACAACACTGAAGAAATGACACTTTGCTATAATTTAAAGTAGTGAGTTTACAGCTTGTATAACAGTATAAATTTGCTGTCCCCTCAAAATAACTCAACACGTAGCCATTAATGTATAAACCGCTAGCAACACAAGTGAGTACACCCCTAAGTGAAAATGGCCCAAAGTGTCAATATTTTGTGTGGTCATCATTATTTTCCAGCACTGCCTTAACCCTCTTGGGCAAGGAGTTCACCAGAGTTTAACAGGCTGCCACTGGAGTCCTCTTCTGTTTTGGATATGGATCAGTACCGTCCAAATTATATCTGCCCCTGGCCTAATTTCAATACAATGTGTGCACACACGGAGAGTGGAGGGAGATCGCAGACGCTAACACAAGTGTTCAGAGCCAAGATATTTCTGTTTTATTTGTTCCTCTTTTTAAGCTTATAAAGAGTTTACGAGGCGTTGCAGGAAATGTCTTATAGACGTAACACAAATGAACATTAAGCAAAAAGGCATATAAGTTCATGATTGGATATATCTATGTGAGTATAAGTTTCTTCCAGGATATGATAATCTTCCGTCTTAGGTGCAGCTTCATCCTGGAGGCGCCATCTTAGAAACCATCTGTCTCTTCCCTTATTGTTTGTTAGTAGCAGACCAAGAAAGTATAAGAGTAATCAATCTGACGAGCATGTCTGAGTAAGGAATATATGTATATAATAGGCTAATAGCATAAATGTGTATAAAGCATGCATGTGACACCGTTGAAATAGGCATTTTACTATGACCATTAATTACATCCATTACAGATTTCCCCATTAAAATGTCTATTTCAATCTATCCCTACCAATCCTAGCTCATCTGTCCTCATGTGCTTTGGAACTCTTTTACGCCGTACGTTAGACAGGTGATTGCTAATCGATCACCCCCCTTGCCACGGTCTTTGCACATGGGGAAGTCAGATGCTTTCCCTCCCTGCGGCCCTACAGATCACTAGAAGGGGCAGAAAATGTCTGCAATGGAGTATATGGTTTTTCATAGACTTCCTCGGATCCTATATCTTGGTTCACGAACGTGGGGGTGGTTTGGTCTATTGCTTTCTCCATGAATTTCTTCAAGCAGGGGAGTATACAACAAATCACTAAGGCGAGGAGGATTAGGATGATCAACACAGTCACCCCTATCTGCGCCAAGACTTTCTGCCACCCACTCATCCAGTTAAAGTATTGATCCCACGGGTCTGTGATACCTGAATTTTTCTTTAGTTCGGCGGACAGATTCTCTAATTTCTTGAGGGCTAATGTGACTTTACCATTTGGTCTGGTGTTGCCTGGGATATAGGTACAACAGGTGCTGGTCCTATCTATCATAGTACAGACTCCTAATTTTTCTGCCAACACCATGTCCAGAACCATCTGGTTCTGGAAGGCCATTTGGGATGCGAATCCTAATTGCTCGGCTATCCCTTGGAGTGCGTCCCTGGTGTAGTTGACAAACCTCTGTTGGTTATAATATATATAGTTTATCCAGTCGACATTTTTATTGACGGTCATTATGGGGATTGGGGACTCAAAACCGGCCTTGACCTGGTCCCGAGCCTTGTACTCGTCAGGGAACCCCCTTGGCACTCCAATGGCATCTATATACACATGAGGATCAAGACTTCCAGGGAGAACTTCCCGTTTCATCCTTCTCCCCGGGGTTAAGTTGATATGTGTGCTATCAGTGTCTTCTGTCAGGATATGCAGAGGCATGATGGCCTTTGCAAGGGCACACTCTCCTCTCCACTCTCCCTCTAATCTGGTTCTCACTTGCATATCTCCACACACCCAGTACACATCCCCTAGGGATTGGCTTTGGTTTTGTATCAGCTGCCGGAACACGACTATAACAAGCACAGTAACCCTTAGGGAAAGTACCTACTTTCCTACACTTCCCTGTATAATGGGCATGACAAGTGTAATTTCCAGGGTATATTGTGATAATTTGTTTAGGTCTTGGGGGCCCGGTATTGATGGGGTATTCTGCCTTCCATTTCTCACATGCTGAATAATCAGTAGAAGTGTTAGTGAAGAGGCTTAGGAAACACTCTTCTGCTTCTGCAGGTATGTTTAATGGGACTGTACCTAAGTGTGATCTGGCACTGCCACAGACATAAAAATTGGTCCTATTGTGTTTATTAGCACTGTATCTCATCCATTCCAGCCAGAGATTGATTTCTGAGAAACCGGTTTCAGCTACCATTGTCTCCTCAAAGGTGGGATCCACTAATGCAGCCATGTCCCCCAGGGTCTGTACATGGGGCTTTAGGTAGGGGCTGTGTCTGAACTGGCTGCCATTCATCGTTGTTGTACTTGTCTTCTAATCGGAAAGATCCTCTGTGACCCTGATGACCTCCTCCAAACCACCATCCCAACACATACTCACCCCTATCAGAGGGACTCGTGTTCCGTATGTTTAGAACAAGTGTCATACTGGGCCCCGGCTTGTGTAGGGTGAGATGGGTCAACAAGGGCTCTCCTTGGCTGTCCCTACTATCATAAGTTGGTTGGGGTTGATATCCTCAGGGTGTCCCTGTGTTCCAAGCTGCCGCTCCCCAATAGTCACAATTCTTTCCCCATGATCCCTTGGTGACACAAATATACCCTTCTCCATGTCCGGTATTATACCTTTCTAATCTGCTACCATGTTCAGGACATGGAAGTATCTTACATGCATGGAAGTCAGTCAAACGTGGCTACATGGGTATCTGAGGAGTTATACCAGAAAGTGACCTTTCCATTTTTCTCAGTAATGGCTGCATGTTGTGCTTTAGCTATCCCCAAAAGGATATATCAAAGGATATATAGGATCATGACTTGTCCTTGTCCACCTCCTCAGGTACAGGGGCTTTCTTGCAGTGTGAAACGTGTATCCAGGTGTTCTTTCCAGCCACCTTTACTGATGTGGCAGTTACCAGGAGGACTTGGAAGGGACCATCATATCTGGGTTCAAGGGAATGCTTTCGTACAAATTTCTTCATGTAAACCCAGTCACCGGGAACCAGCTTGTGTGTTCCTGTATCTAGTTCAGGATCTGGAATGGAAGAAAACACTTTTGCATGGATACGGGTTAATTCACGAGATAAGGCAATCACATAATCAGTAAGTACATCAGATTGAAGTTGTAATTGTTGCAGATAATAACACCCTAGCCTAGGGGCTGACCCAAACAGTATCTCATAGGGTGATAAACCATGGTTCCCTCTGGGGGTTTACCTGACACTAAACAAAGCAATAGGTAAACTGTCGGCCAACTTATCCCTGTTTCTTGGGCCATTTTCAACATCCTAGACTTTATCGTGCCATTTAATCTCTCTACCTTCCCACTGCTCTGAGGATGATATGGGGTGTGGAAGGCTAGCGTGACCCCTAAAGCTGTCCATATCTCTTTGGTTACTGAGGCCGTAAAAGCCGGCCCCTGATCACTCTCTATAACCTCTGGGACACCATATCTGCACACTACTTCTGTCAGAAGCTTCTTCTGTGGTCTTTGCCGTCATGTTGGTGACAGGGAAAGCTTCTGGCCAGGAGGAGGACATATCTACGATCACCAAGGCGTACTCGTATAGGCCACTCTTTGGCATCTGAATGTGGTCAATCTGTATCCTCTGGAAAGGATACTGAGCATTTGCTAGGTGTTTTCTGGGCACTTTCTCCGGTCTCCCAGGGTTGCATTTGTCACAGATGGTACATGATTTACAAAAACTGTTGGTGAGTGGGGTAATTCCTGGGGCCAGATAGTATTTGTTGATTAGGGCGTTCATCAAAGTTTTCAACAGATGGGAGAGGCCATGGGCCCACTGTACCACTGCTGGGAACATGGATCGTGGCAAACATGGTCTCTTGTTCACTTCCATGAGTCCATCCTTTAAGGTGGCTCCTTTCTTTATCCACGTCTCCTTTTCTTCTTTGCTTGCTGCTTCCTGTTCTTTGAGGAGTGTCCAGTCTACAGATGGACTATGCAGGACCATGGTGGTTTGCACAGCTTCAGTATCCCGTATGTCTTGTGGTGCTGATGTTGCTCCATCCGGAGTAGGCATATTCACTCTGTCGACAAATTCTCGTGTTTCATATGCGGCCTGTTTTGCAGCAGTGTCTGCCAGATAGTTGCCTCATACTTCTGGGCAGTTCAGTCTACCATGTGCTTTTACATTAAGTATTGCCACTTGGGCAGGAAGGAGTAGAGCATCCATTAAGTCCTTGATCACTGCGCCATGCTTCACAGGTGCACTCGTTGCTGTTAGAAACCCTCTGGTCCTCCAGACGATCCTATAGTCGCAGGCGACACCGAGGGCATATCTTGAATCCGTGAAGATGTTGACTCTCTTTCCTTCTGTTAGTTGGCATGCCACCATCAGGGCTCGGAGCTGTGCTT